>CAJNOI010000212.1:115993-140862 GCA_905250115.1 Adineta steineri
GCGAGAAATTCGATATTCGTAAACTCCAAATTTGAAGCACACTTAACTTGACCTATTTTATCTAATTGAATTTTATTTAGATGGCTGATCAAACATCATTAACTGGTTATCCAACACTTCTAGCACATCATTTATCTATTGAACTTCTTTATCCAACACATGTATTTTATTCATTATTATCTCAATCAACTTTACATACATTAAATTTATTTTTTAAACCATTATTTCTTCCTAGCGATTATCATTTAGTTAATTTACGTACATTAAATGATAATAATAATGATACGAAATATAGTTCATCAAAAAATCTTGCTTTAATTCTACGAAGATTTGCTTATGATTGTGATGAAAGTTATGATTCATTATTTTATTCGGAACAAGTTAGATTTGAACATTTATTTTCATCAGATCAAATCGAATCAATAGAACAAACATCTCTCTCATTACGACATATAAAACAAAAATTAAATATTACATCTCAACTTGTTGTTCCTTTTGCTGAACTTGTTACTTATAAAATACGTTTTATGTGATAATCTCTTGTGTCTATAATCTTTTTCTTTCTTTTTTTTATATTGTTTGTAAAAGATAATATGACAAAATATATATTATATGACTATGTCGACCATAGTAAATAGGAAGCTTGTAATCATGCAAAAGAATAGATATATTAGCATGCTATAAAATTTCTTTTCTATTCTATAACTGTCTGTTCAAATTAAGTTAATCGTAATCTTACCGGAAATTTTGGCTTTATAAGTATTATCATTTTTTTATGTTGCATCTTCTACTAGATACAGTTTAATATCCGTTTAATTGAAATTTGAAGAAGCGTAAATGATGATAGAAAGAAGAAAAAAATGAAATGTCTATTTAATTTCTTTTTCGGTTCGTCGACTATGATGAATAAATATTAAAATTAGATTATGTGTTTTTTTTTCTTCATTTTAACTTGAAATTGAAATAATATCCGGTTATTAAGTATTAAATCTACCTGTTTCTTTTTTCTTTTCTTTTTTTAATATATATTTTTAAGCTTGTGCCTAAAGCTCGTTCTCCGTTTAACAAAACAAAATTTCTAAGAGTGATTTATAACGGAATGTCATTGTGCATTTACTAACGCTATCGGTGAAATATATAACACTTGAAATCTATTATAATACATGATTTTGTTATGTTAGATCAAGAACTACTCCAATTTCTCAATCTAGATAATATAAAAGTCATCAATCTATCTGTCTAAATATTACTATTAGATATTATTAAATCATAAATCAAAGATACATTCTAATTTATAGAATCACAAGCAATGTACGCAAATATATTGTCTCGTAGCACACGTTTTTTTTTCTCGAGACAAGTTAATTCATGCATTTTCTATCATTACATCATTTTTTATCTAAGTAGAAAAACTTAACGACATCAAGAAGAGAGAGAAATAGACGGTAATGGTAGCATCGACAACTAAGTGTCAACAGTCTCTTTAACGCATTACATTTTTCTCTTTTTCTTCTGCTTATTATTACTTCCTCGATTATGTGCAAGCGACAAAATCATTTTGCTTTGCCTTTAACAGGAATAACAATAAAAAATGTCGACAAAAAACGGTAATAGAAAAAAAAAAACGAGAGAATATGTATGTAACATAAAAAAAGACGAACAAAAAATGTTTGGCATAGTAGGCGGTTCTTCTAGCGATTTGTTCATTGTAACTTACAACGGTAAGTCATCAGTAAAACGAGAGGTAAGAGAGAAGGAAGAAACAAAACTCGTAAAAAGGAAATATATATATATATACACAAGCTATAAAACGCATAATAACAAATAGAAGTATAGAGAACATTACATCCGATATGACTATCTTAATCACAAAATTACAAAATCAAATATAGAAGTAAGTACTTATATAAATATCAAGATGCATCTAGATTGATAATAATACAGAAAGGCAAGAAAAAAAATCACTCTAAGAAATAAAGATGAAAGTGTTGTGCTATGAATGAATGATCAAGTGCTATTATTATTTGTTCCATTACATGATTTTGTATATTTGATGGCAACGAGAGTGGTATGAAAAAAAAGGTAGAAATGAGAACAATAGTAGTTTCCCCCATAGAAACACCTGCACTTCTTATCGTCTATTTAAAAAACAAAAAAAACTACAACTTGTTAATTTCTGTATGACACGAAATTTATTGATGATTGAATCGATGATTTTACGCATCGATCTTGTCACTCAAATTATATATTCGTACCATACTGACTCGTCTTCTTTGACATCTTTAGCATTAAGTACCAAATTGAATAGGCGGAATCCCATCTTAGCGTTTTGTCTAAACGAGCTTACTCCTAACAAAATATAGCATACAATATATAGATGGATGCATAAGATACATAGATAGGACAAGGCGAGAAGAAAGCGGAACGCAGCGCATTAGCCCCAATTTGTTGTTGTGTCGATGATGACAAAGCGAATAAAAAAAGAAAAAAAAGAAAAGAACAAGAGGGAATAGCAAACAGAAGCTAGTGGCTTAACCAAATTCATACTAGCGAGAACGAAGCTGATGATGGCCTCTCTCTCTCTCTCGCTTACCAAGTCTGTATCGATAGATCAGTAATAGCAATTTCAAGGTCTAATCAATTAATTACTGGACATTCATAAAATTCACACGTATATTAATATATCTTAGTCTGTCATATTTACTAAATTTTCTACTTCAATTAAAAATCTTTCTTTTAGATAAACTTTCAGTTAAAATTATGATTTTAATTAATATTTAAATTCAATTTTCTTCATTTTATTAACCGTCGTACCGAATGGTACACGATGAAAGTTGTAAGTATATTAACTACCTTATCATACACATATATATATATATATACATCTTTAAAGTCAAACAAAAAAAAAAATTCATAATTTTTCAACTAATGAAGATTGATTTTCATTGATTGTATATTGTTTTGTTTTGACCATGAAGATATATATATATATGTATACATTTATATACTATTCTATGGTTTCTTTTTTCTATTGAAACAGTTGTCTAGTGTTTATCTGTCTATATTAATCCATCAATTACGTACGTTACTTGTTGTTGTAGCAAAAGAAACATGTAGTATGGCAAAATTTGTTTGTTACCAATGTGATTCACGTGTTGATGATTATTGTGGCGATCCATTTAAAATGCATCGTGCTAATCGTACAGTTGAATGTGCTGATTATTGTGTAAAATTTTTTCATTTTGATGGAATATCAACAAATGATACCTATGTACGTCGTGGTTGTTTAAATGATTATTTTCTTTTTCGTTTATCAAAAATCGATGTTTGTTATCGACATGCAACTGGAGCAAATTTTAGCACAGGAAGATTTTGTATGTGTGCAAAAGAAATGTGTAATCGAGCTTCGTCTATTAAAAGCAATTTATTACCATATTTTATATTTGGATTTCAAATATTGATATTAACTAGATTAAAAAGGATACTTTTTTAAAGATTTTTTTTCGTATCATCTTTATGTATATCTCATACATTTTGTCAACGTTCATTTTTTATACATATGTTATTGTACTTGTACAATGAGATATGTTTATCAATTACGAGAGTGTTGTATATGTTTCGTTATTTACATATAGATATCTAACGATACAATACAGACTTTTTAATTAAATATCTAGGTTTTGTGTTAATGTGAGAAAAAATCTTTCTAATGAATTTGAAAGAGTATGGTTAACGTATTTTTGTTCGTTACCCTTGATTTCTTTGACTTGTCAAGGTTTCTTGGTTTATTTATTCTGAAATAAACACTCAAATATAAATGACGAATTACGAAACATAAGCAAGCAATAATCAAGGAGAAAAAAAGAAAACAAAAGCGTGTCATTTTCATGGTACATTTATTTTATATCTTCTAGATTTCTTATGAGATTCAGTCGAATAATACAATATTATATAACATGTCAAAAAAAAAACAAAAAATTTGATAAACTAGATGGTGGCCGTCGTCGGTCTTTTCTTTTATGAAAGTTCTAATCAGCTGAAAAATATACTAATGGAATTTTCCTATCGTTTAATTGTATTAATAATATCCAATGGAAAAAAAAATCTAGTTGATCTAAATTCTTTCTTTTGTTTAGAACAACCAAGCAATCAAGCAGGGAATGATTTATTTAGTCTATTTATGCTGTGTGAGATAAGGCGATGTGACATCTGGAAATAATTTGCCTAGAAAAATACTTCACATATATATATATGAAGTCTAACGAATTTTATATTCTTTTTTTAAATTATTTATGAAACTTTTTTTTATTAAAAAGATACTTCACTTACGTAGATATTCAATATGTCAGTTTCTATCGAAGAATTTATAACTCATAAATTTTAAGTACAATTTGACAATATCTAAAATTGATTTTCATATAGACGATTCACTTTGAATAATGAGAAAAAAAAGTCTAAAAATAATCATTTATAAACAATAATAAATTTTATTTTTTAGTGAAATAATAAAAAAAAATGTATATTTCTTTTTTTTTCTCGATAACATCTGCCAATTCAATCAGGCAAAAGGCACTCTCTTTTCCTGTTATTACCCAATTAGTATCCACTGATTATTTGCAATTCTCAAGGCTTTTGTCGTAGAAAATACTGTACTGTATATTAAAAATCATACAGATATAAATTACATTATTCATAAAATTTGAACAATATTATCTTAGATTATAACATGAATATTGAAATTACATCTGCAAACAATCAATCAGTCTCTATTTAAAAGAGATATTAATAAAAAATAAAATATTTTATTCGATCTAGAAAAATACTATTACATTTTTATGATTTTGTCTCTCGATTGTAAAATTTCGATGTATTATTTTTGACATATGTTTCCCATCTAACAAAGTTTTTCAGTACACACGCTATGAGATTTCCTCCTGAGGTTAAAATTTGTTAAGACATTTCATATGTTTTTTGTCTAATCAGATATATTATTTGTGGCCTTTCAGTTGGAAATTTTGCATGAATTCAATATAATTCGATCATAATATATACATTTTATTTTTCATAAACTGTGATGCTGACATCCTAACGGTACAAGAAATAACTAAAAAAACAAAGACCATGCGATCAATCACAACCCTGAAAACATGCACATTTAAAGAAAAAACTAAACAGACACAAAGAATATTAGCATCAAATGATGATTATTGAATGAAAAATCTTTCTATGAATTATTAGTAAACTATTCGATAGCAATTTTATTAGATAAAATGTTGATCAATTAAGTCATAGAAATGTATGTGGACCACGAGAGTCTATCGTCATCGTTTTTTTTCTTAAAATATTTTATACTCTTCAAAATAAAAAATAATTCATACATTGAATGTTAAGAGTTATCCTTTATCATTAATTCTATCAATAGCTCAAATAATCATTCTATACAAAATATACGTTGACAATAACGCATTGATTTTTCATTTAATAAATTAAGCTGACTGTAATTTATCTATTCCATTCACGGAATGAAAGACAAACTAATAGTAGCCATTAAAAAGCAAAGAACAAGATTAATAAGTTTCCAAATATTGATATATGATTAAAACAAGTTTCACAAAGAAAAGATTGATATCTTATAATGACACATGAAGTTCAAGGTCTCCTATAAATCTGTTATTTCTGACAGATGTTCTTCAGAAAATAGTAAGTATTTTTTTTTGATCGATATCTATTTTTTACAGCCATAATTATTTTATCGTACAACAAACTAATTAATAAAGTTTAGACGACTGATGTTAAATAATTTCTAATCAAAATCAAAATCTCTCGCAATGTAATAAGAGTAGATATTAAAACTTTAATGATGCCAATAAATTTCTATTCTCATATAATCGAATCGTAAAAATGTCATATGAAATCAATTCATTTCTTGCTTGTCAAATTTTTCTCGATTATATATTTGATAAGGTATATAAAACAAGAACATACGATAGATAGTAAATCATTATTAGATAAAAAATTTTATTTCTAACATATATTTTTGTCGATTTTAATTAGAATATTAATCAATAACTTGATTGACAAGTTCATAGTATTATTAACTAAATATTATCGTTCGTTTTTGTTTTTCTTTTCAAGTACTCTTGACAAAGACAAAGTGCTCTTATGAAATTATCCTTGACATCAGAAAAATATCTATAACTGTTAATCAATAAATAAATATATTTGATAATATTGAACGAATACATTTAGATTTTATTTTTTTTATATATAAAATAATAATAATCAGTTATTGATCAATAGATTCTAAAGATTTATATATATACATATACAACATGTACGCACTTTAAAGTGCCTTGATTATTATTTCTATAGATCTAGTTGTCTCATTTGTATACGTGCTTGTTTTAAGCAAACAAGATAGATAGATAGCTATAGAACATCTCCAGCCTATAAGAATATGAGACGATGATCATAGTTGTTGTTGTTGTTGTTGTTGTTGTTGTTGTTGTTGTTGTGTTTGGTCGTATATGTCAGTCTCAGTAGTGCTGTACAGAATACAAATGATAGAAGTGTGTTATCCCAAAATTGTAGTAAAAAAAGGAAGAATCTAGGAGAAACTGTTTTTTTTCAAGAATGAGAGAATAAGAGGCAAATAAGAAGACGAGTAGTAGATAGAGACAAAAGAGACGAAAGACACTCGTTATAAGAGAATGACGAAGAGACGGTAAAGACGGTAGCTCGTACAGCTTGTCGTCGACAACGTTGCCCACACTCTTTTCTTTTCCTCTTGTTCCCCTTTCTCTATCCAATGTTAGAGGACACATTTAGTCCAAAGCAGTAGGAAACTAGTGATGTGTAGACTGTATGTGTGTGTGTGTGATTTCCTCGAATTATTTATGATGTAGATTAGAACAGAAAAAATACTAAGAACTATCATTTTTGTTTTACTCTTACTTTTAGATTTCTGATAACGCTAATATATAAGAAGGAAAGAGAAAAATTATTTTTTCTAAACAAAAAATGAAAATGGCATCATCATCACAATTAACCAATATTGATGAAACTCGTTCACGCACAACGGATGGTGCTATTGCAAGTAATCGCAATCCTCGTTCTAGTCATGTATCGATATCATCAAATAAACGATCATCAGTAAATAAAGGTGCAAATTCAGCTAAAGTTAATCAAGGGATATTTCGACGAGCTGTTCCTCAAATGCCACGTGCTTTAGCATCTATTTGTTTTGTACTCAATCTTATATTACCAGGAACAGGTATTAAATAAATATATATATATATCTATTTTAATAAAAATAAAACAATATGTCAGTTTATATAGGAGACATAAATAGATAAATGGAAAAATCGATAAGAGTAATATTGAAGATATGTATCCCTAAAGCAAAATCCTTATCTATGTTAAAGACACTACTCAACATACTTCGAATTTCTCGTCTTATAGTTTTTAATTTCTTTCTCATATATCATTTTTCTTTCTCATCTTAATTGTCAACATATGCGCATGTTCCCTGCTGTAATTCATCAGCATAGTTGCCATACTGATTTTGTTGACATGCGGACAGGTTTCCTTGAATTTGATTATTTATTATTGTTGTTATGGTAGCTTCTTCTCACACAATATTTAATCCGTCCTTTACAATTATAGTGATAATAACAACATTAACGCATGTTGATAATATTCTTGATTGCATTGATCAATCGAAGAAAAAGATAGAATATACGATATATATTATTAAAAACAAAAGTCATACGATGTTTCTGTACATTAGCAGTTACATATGCGTACAAATGATTGGTATATGTCAACTAGTCTAACGACAATATCCTGCTGTGCGCTTCATAATAATAAATAAGTCCATCATTAAATGGGCAGATATTAGCCTATTCTTCTCTTTTTTCCCCTATGAGTTTCTCGTGATAAACATGTGTACAATATGTTATTTTCTCTAAAACAATTTCTTATTTTGTGTTATATGAACCAACTAGAATTTCATTAGTAATTTTATATGTATACAAATTTCGTTTAACGATCAGATAACACAGATTAAAATATTATTATAAATGCATGAAAACATAAGAGTTTTTAGTAAATGTAAGTATTCTTAACAGATCGAACATCAGTATCATCGAATTACATCGTGACAACAACAACACACGATAATGAAAGCATAGAAGCGAACAAGAAGAATAAATATCTTGTCAACAAATTGATTACTAAAAAAACATATATGCTTATCTTCTCATACTTAGGACGTTTTCTTTTTTTTTTCTATTTTCAGGGACATTAATTAGTGCATTCGCTGTTTTTTGTTGTGGCAAACATGATTATGAAAAAAATATTGTTGCATGTTTATATAATCTTCTTGCAGCTCTTTTACAAATTGCAACTATTTTCTTACTAGTTGGATGGATTTGGTCAGTTCGATGGGGTATACTATTTATTCAATTATCAGGTATAAAAATCTAAATACTATTAAAGAATTAATTAAATTTATTACAACCGATTAAGAAAAGTAATTGAAATGCATATAACTAATAAATCATGAGATTAATTCATTGCAAAAAATTGAATTTACAATTATATTAGTAAGAATAGAAATATTATTATAATTCTTTTTCGTATATGAATAAGAACTGTTTATAGATCAATTATAAAGTCTATTTATAAGATGAGTATCATTCAATTAGAGATACTTGTCGAGTCAGTTCGACATCCTTTTTCTTCTATTTAATAACAATTTATTAGATCAGTAGATAGTAAAAATAATATAATAAAATCGAAGCTGATTTCTTTTTTTCATATGAATTCAAATCTAACCATCAATCGAAATTGATGATCATTAGAATCTACGAGAAGTAAATCGATATAAGACTTCCGGATATTAATGGTATAATTTAGAGATCATATAGCAAACTATTTCACAAAAGAAAAAAAAAACATTATGACCTAATAACTAAAGTTTCTTTTTTTGATTTGATTGCCTGAAGATAAATTATTGCATGTCAAAATGTATGTGCATTTATTTAACTAGCATAACAATGACGTAAATCAGAGAAGAAAAAGTTGGGTTTTTGTTAGGAAAAAAAGAGATTATTGTGCCATTTTAATCGTCGTTAGAAAAATTCTATTTGAATTAATTGAGATAGATAAATATTATTGAAGAAAGTACTGAAAATGTATGGTTAATCTCAAAAATTATATGAGTTATTTATAAGTAAGAAAATCATAATGTCTATTGAATACGTCTACTAATTGATTGTTTTAAGAAAGAAAAACATTGAATTCTTTCCTTCTGATTAGCAAGCCTATCAGCATAATTTCTATTAGAACAAAAATCTTTCTTCTAGAAAACGAATACTCTGTCTATTGTATTATTCATTATTATTATTATTATTCTTTTCAGGTAATAAAAATAATACAACACAAGCAACACCATTCTATGTACGTCGTCAATCAAGTGTTGATACCCATACTCAACCATTTGTAACACACATGATTGCACCACGTGTACCACCCGTCATTGAAGATACAAATGAATTTGATGGTGTATGATAATATTATCTTGATTTGATGACAACATCTTACTATGGGATTTAATCCATTACAATTATGCTTTATCTTTATGAGAATTCATTCTCACATATATCTATATATCTCCAACACTGTGATAATGTTGACATACGTTTAATTATCGACATTGTTTCAATGCACGATATATAACATATATATATATATAAATTTTGTTTTGCGCGGATTATTTAACAATGTAGTTTGTATTTGATATTCTTTGAAAAAAAAAACCATAACAAATAATCAATACAGTTTTAGACTTAGTATTTATTATCAAGTAAAACTAATATAAATATTGATTAGACATGATGTATTTTGTGTTAATTCAAGAATAAAACAAATCCTAATATCGTCTTTTTTTCTTCTCTCTCTTAAGGTCAAAAAACGTTTGTTTACATTCATATATGTATATATTTGTATATTCATTATTTTCGATCAAATTATAAGATATATCCATTGGGAATATGATTCAATTGATTATTATTGATTCAGTACATTTTATAAAAAAAAATAATTAATGATCAATAGAAAAAAACTCTATTTGATTATATTAAAAGAATAGTATGGAAATAATCAAATAGATAATACTTTTATGAATTTTTATAATTTTTTTTTTCTTGTCTATTGTATTTTGATGATTGGCAAACGAATGGAAAAAAAAACAACAACAGACAAAAATACATTTAATAATATTTGGATTAGTAGAAATAGAGATGTGTTGGAATGGTTATAACAAAAAAAAATAGTTATACGATTTTTGACTATCTTTTTCTGTTGATCAGTAAAATGATTAATTCATAATTTTTAAATAACTATATATTCAATTAAATTATCTATTCGTATTATAATAATAAATCACTATATAATCAAGCCAAATGATACTCTTCAATAATATATTCTATGAATAGATGCAGATCGTATTCAATAATTGTAGTTTTAGTTCGTCTTAACTTAAAAACAAGGTCGCACTTTATGATCGATCTTGTTTATAACATCTAATAAGTTGTATAAAAGAGAAAACTAACTAGAGGAAGTTTTTTTGTCTTTGTTCAATACTTATAAATATATATCCTCAAGATGCCACTCTTGTCCATATGTGTTCAATTATTATAGGAGAGGAAGAGAGTATTGCTAAGTAACATTAAATATATAGAACAAATGGATGCGAATCTTTTTTATCGATTAGAATCACAAATGCCAATTGCTACTCTAACAAATAGTATTCCAAGCGATAGAAAAATTGATCAATTTGTACCAGTATGTTGATAATATTTATTATTTATTCATACATAAAATTGTCTTTTTTTTGTTTCTATAGCCATATGGTTACCTATCATCAATTGATGCTTTTCCTAGTTTTGATGAGAATGTTATAAATTATTCAACAAATCAACGTAGTCAAAAACCATCGTATGTATTAAAGAAATTTGTTTTAGATAGATTTTTAATTTTGAAAGATTTTTTTTAGTAATCTTATTTGTAAACTAGTTCTTATTGGTGATGTTGCCGTAGGAAAATCATGTTTAGCAACAAGGTATAAATATTTATAAAAATTTAAAATCGATTTATTATAAAAATTTTTAGGCTATGTCATAATACATTTGATCGAAATTATAAAGCAACAATTGGAGTGGATTTTGAAGTTGAAAAATTCTTAATTTTAGGTGTACCTATGTCATTACAAATATGGGATACTGCTGGACAAGAACGATTCAAATGTATAGCAGGTAAATATATATTTAGGTATACTCTATCATACTTAAAATTCATCTATTTTACAAAAAAAATAGCTGCTTATTATCGTGGTGCTCACGTAATCATAGCTGTATTTGATATGAATGATCTTGATACACTAAAAAGTGCTGAACGTTGGATTAATGAAGCCTTAAAAACAATTGCAACTGATAATCCACTTATATATTTAGTTGGTTCTAAACGAGATTTAATTGTAAGATTAAATATTCTATCATATAAAAATACTTTTTTTTTAAAATTTTTTAGACAGATGATAAAGTTTATGCAAAAATAGATCAAACAGCTCGTATAACTGCGAAACGTGTCAATGCGGAATTCTGGAGTGTTTCATCATTAACAGGTAAGAATTTTAATTAAGAAATATTAAGAAATTATAATTAATATGCAGGACATCAAGTTCAAGAATTTTTTAAACGTATTGCTTGTGTATCATATCAAATGTTAGTTAAACAACAATTAAACTCATCAAATACATCTACTGAAAAATTAACAGCAAAAACTCAGTTAGCTGTTAGTCTTAATTCAAATAGTAAGAACTAATTTGAAAGAGAAATTCTGAATTATTTATATCTTTTTCTAGATTACAATACTAAACAACAATCAAAAGAAAATTGCTGTAGTACTTGATATCTTCGATTTTTATTCTTACTTACATAGTTCATTATTGTTTTGTTAATTGTATAAAAATAAATGTTAGGAAAATTTTTCGCACATCTATATCAAACTGATATTTGTGAAAGAAAAAAACGATTTTTTTTGATAGCATGTTGAACAATGAATAATTAACTGAGATGAAATATCTATTCTTCTTTGTGAAAAGAATAATACTATAGTGCCATAAATAAAGCAAGTGGTTATTTAATCTTCACGTGCCACATAATATCTGCAGGTATATATTTTAATAATAAATTTGAATGTATTTCTTCAATGAATATAAATAAGATAAGCAGTCAGTCAATAGTATATATCGTGTTCTTGTCTATCATCATTTAATGAAGTGTTATTAAATTACTACTCTGTATCATTTTGAATGTTTATTTATTTTGAAAAAATTTCCTTTATTGACATCTTATCATTCAAGCAAAAGGTTAATGTATTCTTTTTTGAGAACAATGTGCTCTTTCAACTGAATGATGATTGTTCAAAATGCGAAATAAGAATCATATATAGTTCACAACTATTGATTGTTATTCATGCGTAAAGAATAAAAAGTTGAAATTATCAAAAACAGGAAAAGTATTGTAATAGTTCAAATAATTATGTGAAACTTGAAATATAATGGTAACAAAGTATCCCTTCAGGAAGATCTATTAATATGGCCAAGTTAAGTATGCTCCAAATTTGGAGTTTACTGATGTCGAAGTTTTCGCGAAAAGCTACCTGAAAACTGTCATTATCTGTTTTTGATTGCTCTAATAGATACTATGGATTGTACTGAGTCGGCTGGTGATGCTCAAGAGAAAAAAAGCAGTTACAAGCTACAGTTTGTCGAAAAAACTTGAAACTTGTAAACTTCAAATTTGGAGTTCACTTAACTTGACCTATTAGTATAGACGAGATCGAATGAATCCTTCCATACTACTAAAAATTCTTCGAAATATAGATAAGTATTTAATCAGATCGAGAATGTCATTCAGAGTATTGAGCCGCATCAACTAACTAAAAACAATTTCCATCAGATTTATATAATCTTCTGATACTATTGTCTTTATCAAAACAGAAATAATTCTATTCATCATTTATATTCCGATATACTTTCTAGTTTTGTTGTATAATTGATGCATTAAAAATCTATGTATGAATTGTATTTTAGAATACTGATTGATATTTATTATTGAAAAGAAATGAGAGAGAGACAAAATTCAAATCAAACACACGTATATCTTTCTTTCATATGCTCACTCTAACACTATGAGCTGATTGACAGCCGAATAAAAAAAACGAGATTAATGAAGACAAAAAAAAAATAATGATAATAACACGTCTTTACACAAACGTACAAACCGAATTAGCACTCACTCTTCAATAAAATATGTATGTGTACTGTTTATATGTATTGTGTAAAAGACCGAGAATACAGCAAATAGAAAATAGAGCAAAAATAGATGAAGATGATATAAGAAAAAAAAAAAAGAAATAAAGAAACTTGATGATGATATGATAGTTAACAAAATGACACAGAGGGAACATAACATGATGATGATAACAAACAATCAAATTACTGTGAGTGAAATAATTCATTTTCTCACATGTAGATTCATGACTGTTTATCTTTCATCATAAAATATGCTTGACTAATCGGCATAAATATATGATTAAGATAAATAAATTCATTATCATCAATCACATATGAGAATAAAGAGAGAGACAGATTAAAAAAGAAAAGAAAAATAAGAGTTCAATAAATGTAGTCTAGTGTTTTTTTATGTTTTGTCCCACATAGTAATTGCCATTTTGAAAACCGCCTTGGCCACCACTTTGTTGTGTTTTCAAACAGACAGTACAACGACTGATCTTATTTCTATGATTGCCAGATTTTAATGTTTCTTGACGTGGAACTTCAAATTGATTATTTTGATCAATAACTGTCATCCAATAACTGAATTTGTTTGCATAATACATACAGTTACCATCTGTTCCAGAACATTCAATGAATGGTGTTGCACGGAAATCTTCAAGACATGAACCTGGACTTGCTAATGATTGACCGCCTCCTTGTGCACCACGACCGAGATGCTAAAATATATACATATAATAATTGTCATTCGATGTTAGAATAGATTTAAGTTTTATTTAAAGTATGATCTACTTACCATAACAAAACTATAACCTTGCCATAAAATATTCCAACCATTTGGACATGGTGGTGGTGTCATTGATAAACTATGGAATGACATAACATTAGCAGGTGCTTCACAAACAGCACAACGTGAAATATATGGTCGAATGTTATCACGTTGAACGGGCATCATTGGCATTGGTTCTGTTGTTGATAAATAATATGTTAAATCATTTGTTTGACCATAATAACAAACATTTGTATGATCACAACGTAAGTATGGTAAAGCAGAGAATTTTTGAAGACATGAACCAGCCGAGCCTAAAACAAAACAAATTTTAATATTTGATTCTATGTTCGAAAAGGAATATAGTACCAAGATCTTGATGATAACCATGATCATTTCCTTGCATCATAAGTAAACTGTAACCATCCCAAAGTTTAACCATGCCTGATGGACAATCGGGTACTTGTGATGATTGTGAATGACGAACAACCATGAAACCAGTTCGTTGAAGACCAGGACCAGCTGGACCTGGGGGACCGCTTGCACCTAGAAAATTATATTTCAATAAATTTCTATCAAGAATTTTTCATGATCATCGTTACCTGGTGGACCAGCAATACCAGAAACACCTGGAGTACCGGATGTACCCTAAAAATAGTCGAGACATTTTTCTTGAATGTAAAAGAAAAACAGATTTGTCTACTTACACGTTCACCTTTAGGTCCAACATAACCGGGTAAACCGGGTTGGCCTGGTTGACCTGGTGGACCATTTTCTCCGCGTGGACCGGGTTGACCTTAAAGTATATCAATAATTATTTAAATAAAAATTATTTTATACACATACCTGCTAATCCTACCATTCCTGGTAAGCCTTTAAGTTTATACAAAAGAAAAATGTATTAAGACAATTTTTTAAATCGTTTTTTATTACCTGGTGCTCCTGGTGGACCTTGATCTCCTTTTTGACCTGCTTGGGCTTGCATTGGTTGTGGTTGAATACAATCACCTTTTTGACCACGTTCACCTGGCATACCATTCATACCAGGAGCTCCGTTATAACCACGATCACCTTTTGGTCCGGGAAGACCTATGCAAAAGAAAATAATACAACATCTATCAAATATTTATATTCTATCACATACCTGGGTTGCCTGGGAATCCATTAGTTCCTGGAAAATAAAAGAACAGAATTTGATTCATGATATATTTATTGTTTCTATATACTATTCATACCTCGTTCTCCTGGTAAACCTGGTTGACCTGATTAATTTTTAAGTAGAAAAACATTAAGAAAATGTTAAATAAAAATTATTTTTGAACAAACCTGGCATTCCAGCGAAACCACGTTCACCTATGAAAAGAAATTATCATTATTACGACATTTCAATATTTTATGAATAAGTATACCTGGGGCACCTGGTAAACCATTTGCACCTGGGAATCCATCACGACCTTTGGCACCGGGCATACCTGGCATACCTCCAGTACCTGGGAATCCTGAAAAATAATATTCAAATTTATAACTTTTGTTGAAATATTAAACTATATTTTTTCTACTAACCATCTTTGCCTGCTGGACCTGGAGCACCTATAAATATAACAGAAAAACAGTTAGAGTACAAATCAAATCAAGTCATTTACCTTGTAAACCTGGAGCACCTGGGAGACCTGGTAAGCCAGCATCACCTTTCTAATATATCAAAAAGTAATTTAGTTTTATATTTCTTTTAATTTATTTATTTGTTCACTTACAGTGCCGGGAATTGGTACTCTACAATCAAGACCTGGACGACCGGGTTGACCAATGCCACCTAGGTTTCTAAAAAAACACAAATACTTTGTTTTATTGTAAAAAAAAATTTATTATTTAAATCTTACCCTTTTTCTCCTGGCATGCCTGGTAAACCTGTTTTTCAAATATAAAATCGTTTTATGAAAGAATTCATTTGATATCTCTTACCATCACGACCATTTGAACCTGGTTCACCTTTGTTTCCGGAAGCAGCATAACCTAAATGAAGAGAAAATATTATATATTATAAAAAATATTATTAGTTTAAATATTTACCTGGTTCACCTTTTTGACCTGCCATACCTGGTAAACCTATTAAATAAGAAGAGAAACAAATTAAAACGAAATTATTCTCTCTCAATACATACCAGAATCTCCTGCAAGACCAGCTGGACCATTCATTCCTGGTGGACCTATACATATATATATATATATATTAATTTGGAAGATTTTTCTTAATAATTCAATATTTTACCGTTTGATCCTGGAAGACCTGGTAAACCAGCATCACCTATATAAAATAGAACAATTATATATTGAATATGTCATTTATTTTTAAATGTACAGACCTTTCATTCCTGGAAGACCGCTTGTACCGGGGAAACCTGCTGAACCTGGAAGACCTCCTGGACCTGGTAGACCTATATAGAACATAATTTGAAAATATATACACATAGAATATACGAAAAGAATTATTTACCTGGTACACCTGCAGCACCTTTAGCTCCGGGAGCGCCTATATCATATTGAAAAGAGATTAGATGAATGAATATGATATGAATGTACCTGGGAATCCATTAAGACCACGATCTCCTTTAGGTCCTTGTGAGCCAGCACCACCATCACGACCTGGCATACCTGCATCACCTTTGCCACCTGGCATACCTATTAATTAAAAAAATATTTAGATCGATTACATGATAAACTATTTATTTCATACCATTCATGCCTGGTGGTCCATTCAAACCTAATTGAGGAAAAAATATGATATTATTTATTGATATTTCTTTTTGATGAAGTCTTTACCTGGGGCACCTGATTCTCCTTTTTGACCTGGTAATCCATTAAAGCCAAGATCACCTAGAAAGAAATTATTTGTTATTATACACAAATTTGTTTTATTAATTAAATAAAATACCTTTTTGTCCACCTAAACCGGGAAGACCGGGAGCACCTAAAAATATCAATAGTAAAGTATTATAATATATTATTTATTTATCTATTTAATTTACCTGGTAATCCACTTGGACCTGGTAAACCCTATAAGAACAACACAATATTAAATCTTTTTCTGAAAAATTTTAAAGAAAATTATTTACTCGTTCACCGGGTGCGCCAGGGAATCCTAAAACAAACGGTAGATATTTATTTTATATGTATATCTATATTTAAATATGTATGTTGTCTTACCATTGCCACCTGGTGAACCACGTTCACCTGGTTGTCCTGGTAAACCTGATGGGCCTGGTAAACCTGGTTCACCATTAGCACCTTTGATACCTATTGTATAAACAGAGAAAAATGATGAGAATTTTAAAAGAAAATTTAATATTATTACCTGTTGGACCAACAGCTCGTTCTCCTTTAGCACCTGGAAGACCTGGCATACCATCTTTGCCAGCCATACCTGGAAGACCTGGAGCTCCTGGGAAACCTGCTGGACCACTGATAAAACACAAAAAAAGGAATAGGAAATAAATTACAGTATACGTATATTATTTACCGTTCGCCTGGTGGTCCACGTGCAGATGCCTGACCCTATTAAAATTTTTATTATATAAAATGTCATATCTATTGATTTTTTTCTGATAAACTTACTGGTTCTCCTTTTTGACCTGGTGTACCTGGTGTACCTGCGAAGCCTCGGTCACCACGTTGACCTGCGACACATGATCCACATGATGCACCTGGTAAACCGGGTAGACCTTAAATAGAAATATATAAGTAGGAATTGTTCGTATGTAAAACTAGAATTAAAATTTTATACCTCGATCACCCTTGAAACCAGCAGAGCCCTATAGGAAAAGAAAGAGAGATTGAAAGAGAAATTATAAAATTTTTTGATTAACTTACTGGAAGACCTGGCATTCCATTTGGTCCTGGTCCTCCTGGGAAGCCAGCGAGACCTTTTTCACCTCCTGGACCTGGTGCTCCATTCAATCCTGGATTTCCATTCAAACCACGTTCACCTTTCATTCCTGGCATGCCTGGAAGACCTGGTTGTCCGTTTCCTCCTCTGAAAATTAAATTAAAATAATAGCAACTTAATAATTATTCAAATTTTTGTTAACATACGGTAATCCTGAGAAGCCTTTTTCTCCAGATAAACCTGGGGCGCCTGGTGGACCTAATGGGCCTGGAAGACCTTTAAAAACGAATAAAAGATTTGATATTTTATCAAATTATTCGAATGTATGTACCTGGTAAGCCTAAAAGAACAAGAATAAAAGTTAGTTTTATCAAGACGAAAGTAAATAATAGTCGATCAACTTACCATCAATACCGGGGGCACCTGCTGCTCCTATAAATTAAAAAAAATAAAATGATTAATTTGTCTGAAAAAATTTTTTTTTGTTTTTCTTACCTTGATCACCTTTTTGTCCACCAAAACCTGGTTCACCTCGTTCACTATATAAATAAAATACAATAGCATAAAATAATTTGAATTCAACTTTTATGATTACCCTTTCAAACCAGCTGGACCTGGAAGTCCATTTACACCTGGTAAACCAGCATCACCTATAATTTAAAATAGAATTCATAAGGCATTTGCATTATAAATTTAGTAAACATACCTTTCATGCCTTGGAAGCCAGTTTCACCAGCTGGGCCGGGTAAACCTGGGAAACCACGATCACCACCGGGGCCGACAGGTCCAGGGGCTCCTGAAATAATAATAATTATTTAAATATTTTAAATATATATATATGATTTATCGTACCTGGGAAGCCTGGTCCTGGAAGACCTGGTTCACCTCGTTCTCCTGTTAAAATTAGTTAAATATTAATTCAATCCTATCTTATTATATATTTAAAATGAATATACCTCCACGACCTGGAAGACCTGGTGCACCATCTAAAAATAACGATAAATAATATTAAACAGATATAATTGATTAGTTCAATATTTACCAAAACCCTTTGTTCCTGGAAGACCTGGTGTTCCATCACGACCTGGAAGACCTATATAAAAAAGAAAAAAACCATTGTTTTTCTCTATTCATGTGTGTGGAACAATATAAACACACCTGCTTCACCACGATAACCTTAAATAATAGAAGAAAAAAGTTTTATTTTATTATACGAAAAAAATTTAATTAATATTATACCTGTAATGCCTTTTGGTCCTGGAAGACCTGGCATGCCTGGTAAACCTGATTCACCTTTTGATCCGGGTGCGCCTGGTAAACCTGGCATACCATTTGAACCCTAAAAATATTTCGATTTAATAAATTAAATAATGTTATTGTGAATAAATTTTACTTGTGATCCTGGAAGACCTGGAGAGCCTGCGAAACCACGATCACCTTTTTCACCTTGTGGGCCTGGTAATGATGTTAATCCTTGAGGAGCTGGTCGACCTGAATAAGAAAAAAAAAAGAAATATTTTCATTAAAAATTTATTTACATTTGTGAATTATGAAATCTTACCTGGTTCACCTTTGATACCTGGAGAACCTTGTGGGCCGGGAATACCTATGATAAAAGAAAATAGTAAAAGAACAGAAATTTTAAAATAATTTATACTAACCGACTGGACCTGGAATACCCTTTTCACCTCGTTCACCTGGAAGTGTTGCACCTGGTGGACCAATATCACCCATTGGACCTGGGCTACCTGGTGGACCTTGCATACCTGGATAGCCAGCATCACCCTAAAAGGATATTAATTTAATATTTGTTATTAATAGGTTATTACAAAATTATTTACTTTAGCTCCAGCTACTCCACCTGGACCTGGTTGACCATCTCGGCCACTATAACCTGGTGAACCTGAAAACAATCAAATTATAGATAAGTTGAGGTATTTCATAAATCCGTACCTTTTTCTCCACGATCACCTTTCAAACCGGGAAGACCTATGAATCGTTTAATATTTAATAAATTGTTTTACAATAAAGATTATTATATGTCTAACCTGGTGTTCCCTTTTCTCCTGACATTCCTTGTACTGTTCCAACACGAGCTGATTCACCCTATAAAATAAAATATTTTGAAGATAATCAATATTATATGAATTAAACTAACTTTGTCTCCTTTAAGACCTGGTTCACCGTCCATACCATTACGACCCTATTTTGAAAAAGAAATGAATTTAACAAATAAAATAAAAATCTTGAAAACTTACGGGTGCACCAGATTGACCAACATTACCGGGGTAACCTTGTAAACCACCATCACCTGAACGAAAATAATTTCATTCATTTCTATTCTATGAAAGTAATATATATTTAACATACCTCGATCACCTTTTTCTCCTGAAGTACCACGTTGGCCAGGGGTTCCTATATTATTATTATTAAAATATAAGAATATATCGTATTCAATAAATATATTTATTTACCAGCTTCTCCTGGATAACCAGGTTCACCTTTGCTACCTTTCAAACCATCACGTGCACCACATTGACCTTCGAGACCTTGATAAAGAATTTGACGTTTTTATAAAGAATTTTTACTAGTGAAAAAAAACAAATTACCTCGGTCTCCTTTGTCTCCTTTACCACCGGCGATACCTTGAAAGCCAGGTGCACCAGGACTACCAGTTGGACCAACAGCTAAAATATCGATAAACGATATTGAAAATATTCATTTTCTATTAAGAAATACATACGTCCTTGTGGGCCAGGTAAACCTCCACCACCTGATCCGTTACCAGGTAAACCAGGCATACCACGTAAACCACGTTCACCTAAATAATTAAAATTATAAATATGTTTAATGTCTTATCAATAGATATTTACCTTTAGCTCCTGGAAGACCAGATTGACCTGAATAACCATCAATACCAGGTGGACCAGGAATTGCACGACCAGGTTCACCTATAGAATCACAATTCATTAAATATAAATTAATTTGATTTAATCAATTTATTTACCTTTTGGACCTGGTTCACCTTTAGCTCCACGATAACCTATAATAATCAATAAATCAATTAAATATTCATCTTTATTATTTTAACTAACCTTGTGGACCGGGAAATCCAGACGCACCGGGATCACCTAAATTATATTATATACATGTACAATTTACTTCTTTTGAACAATGAATCATTTACCAGCTCGTCCGTTATCTCCTCGGTTTCCTTTAATACCATCACGTCCAGCTAAACGAATAGTAAAATACAAGGTTAATAAAAAAATATATCTTTCTTAATCATAGACAGCTTACCTTGACCTGGGCTACCAGGTGCTCCATCAAAACCACGATCACCTTTTGGACCTTGTGCACCGGGTAAACCCTTTTAAAATAATACTATTAAAATATGAATTCATAAATAAATAATACTTACTGGACCGCCGGGATAACCTGCTGTACCTGGTGGACCTAAGAAACAAAAAAAATATTCCAGCATATTTTTTTTAACCATTTGTAATTAGTTACCGCGTTCTCCTTTAGCTCCCTAAAAAATAAAATTCAATAAAATAAATGCTAGTTAACAATATTATTTTTTAACTTACTGTTGCTCCTGGTTGTCCTGCCATTCCACTATCGGGTCCATCCTATCAAAGAATAAATTATTAAATAAAAAAAATCTTGTGTTAAAAATAAAAATATTTCTACTTACAGGTATACACATGCCAGGCATACCAGGGAAACCACGATCACCTAAAATATGATATTAATAATTATTCTATCTTTACAAAGAAATGTACTATACAAACCTTTGTCTCCTGATAATCCATTGTTACCAGGTCTTCCGGGAGTACCCTAAAAATACATTGAGAGAAAAAAACATAATTGATACGTTTTTCTCCAATCTTTGATAACACATACAGATGAACCAGGATAACCTGGGCTACCACGATCACTGAAATAAATATATAGAATTAAGTATATTTAATTAAATAAAACTAGAATAAACTTACCCAGCTTGTCCAGGAAAACCAGCTTGACCTGGTAAACCAGTAGGACCCTATTAGAAGAGAAATAATATGAGAAGGAAAAAAAATCATTAATAAAAATACTTACACGTGGTCCAACGGGGCCTGGTACACCCTTTTCACCGGTCATACCTGCTGGTCCAGCTGAACCTGGAGCACCAGGATAACCAATTTCACCAGGTTCTCCTTTATGACCCATAGCACCCTATCAATAATAATAATTAATTAGAAACAAATTATAATTTTATCTTAATGCAAAAAAAAAATACGTACCTTTTCACCGCGAGCACCAGGAGTTGGTACTGGAACAACAGTAAAGTTACCTGTTGCTTCTACATGACCTATGGATGGATAGGGAGCAGATGATCCCTAAAAAATAAAATTGTAAGAATACAACTATTTATGATAATATTTGTATTTACGGGTTCTCCTTTTTGGCCTCGTTCACCATTGAATCCAGTTCCAGGAATACCTAAATATCAGTTGATAAAAAATATTGTTTCAATTAAATATGTATTTCCCCGTACCTGCAGCACCAGGTTCACCACGATCACCTTTAGCGCCCTACAAATATTATTCATATAGTACTACTAAGAAAATCATTGTTTCATTATTTACTTCACGTCCAGGAAAACCAACACCACCAGCATTTCCGGGAATACCACCATTACCTGGAGTACCCTATGGAAATAAACAGTATTACTCTATAAGCAATAAAAATTCATAAAAAAAACTTACTGCAGCACCAGGAAGACCGGGAGCTCCTGGAGGTCCCTAAAATTTATATAAAAATATGTTTATATAAATAGATAAATATAGATTTTTTTTTAATATTCATACAGTTTCGCCTTTGAATCCGGGTAAAGCTTGTGCAGGGTCACCTTTGGGACCTCGTTGACCAGGAATACCTAAAGTACGAAGAAAATAAATAAATATAATTCAATCCATTTGAATCATATACACACCAGGTTCACCAGGACGACCGGGCTAAATAAACAATCAAAATTAAATATATTTTCGAATTATAAGTTATTTATATATGTTACCTGTCCGCTAAATCCAGGTCGACCAGCATCACCCTATAGACAATGAAAAAAATAGAAACTTTATTATTTAAAATTTGTCTTATTTACTCTTGATCCGTTACATCCATCACGACCAGGTAAACCTGAAAAAATAAAATGATCATTCTATCTTCTCTATTGAATATATTGATCAATTACCTTCTGGTCCCTAAAATAAAAGAAAAAAAAATAATTATATATACATATGATATTAATAGAGACTTACTCTTGGGCCTGGAAGACCGGGTAAACCGGGATGACCTAAACAAAAGATATTTTGTATAATATTCAAAATAATAATTAATATTTTTATTCATACCGGGCATGCCTGGTTCACCGGATCGTCCCTATTTATTATAATAATATAATTATAAATTAATATTTTAATAATAATAACTTACTCTGTCACCTTTTTGGCCTGGTAAACCGGGTAAACCCCGATCACCTTTTTCACCTTTCATACCTTCAGGTCCTATAAAAATAAAATTTTTAGTCACATTTAACTATATGTACATATATATGTATAACATACCTTCGGGACCGGGAACACCATTCACTCCACGAGCACCAGCAGGGCCCATTGGACCAGCTGGACCCTATATATTTATTACAAAAATGTTAGTCTTTTCTAATATATATATATATATATTGATTAATTTACCTGGTCTCCTTTTTGTGCTATGCAAAAACATGGTTGATTACAATTGTTACAATCAGCACTATTGCTCGTTCGATTTTTTGGTTGATATTGAGATGATCCATAACCAGGTGCAAATGCATAACCTGGTGGTGGTGTTACTGGACCAGAATCTGGGTACTAAAAAACAAATTAATCATATTATGTGCATATGTACATATATATTTATTGAGCTGATATTGATCTTTATTGTCTTACGGCATTTGCTCAATAATACAAAATAATAACAAAATAATTACTATCAATAGACAAGTCATTCAATCTCTATGCAATCAATTCACATATGTATTTTGTACTCATATTTGATTTGTTTATGTGCAATAGTAGCTTATTACTATTACCTATTATTATTATTCATCTCAAATGATTGCATCATGAAGTAATGTGAATTAGTGAACATACCCTTTGTTGAGCATTGCTTGTTTCAATGAAGATGCTGATAAGAAGTACGATTAAAATGGAAGCATAATTAAGTCTAAATAAATATAAGAAAAATATTTTTCTTAATTATATATTTTAAATAATTTGTCACATATGGTGAATGTTTTTCTCTTCTATGTAGTGGATCTCTGTAGGAGCCAGAAAAAAAAAAGATTGATGTTTATGTATGTGTGTTTTCAAGGTAACATAAGTTATCATTTGCTAATTTTCATCTTAATGATGACTAGTAAGCAAACATGCAAAATGATATATATATGTATATACATATATACATATGAATACATATGGATGAATACTATTCAGTGAACAATGATCAAATATAACTTACTTAAATCGATGCATACAAAATAATTTTGTACTGATGTTTATTGTAGCAAACATCTTGCATGTGGTTTTTAGGAATAATCGATAAGAAAAACAGGAACTTGTACTCTCTATATTTTCTATATATTTCTATAACTATCGTCTGCTGTACAATTTGTTTACTGTTTGTAATCGCAGTGATAAAGTCCTTCTGTTATATTGCTATCTTATGATTCTATCATCATCGACGACGAGTAAAAAAACGACCTTAGAACTACTGCTGGTTACCATTGTGGTGCGATAATTAATAATTCTCGAATCATGTACAGGAAAGGA
>CAJNOI010000213.1:0-40529 GCA_905250115.1 Adineta steineri
ATGTTGATTTACAATAATAGTTTTAAAAAAAAACAAACTCGAAAGTTGTAACTATAATTTAACAAACAAGATATTAACTTACAATAAAAACGAAATAATCTATGAATATTTTATGCTAAATCAATGGTTCATTGTAAACATAGAAAAGGAAATGGTTTACCATATCATCGAGCTCAAAATATTGAACATCCAAGTAAATTTCTTTTTTTTTTGTATTAAAATTTAGAACCACTATCACATTCAACAGCACGTTGGGATATTACCCAATGAATTAATCCAATTTAAACAACTAAAGCACGAAAACATCCAAGAAGATAAACGATTTCATTTCATTTCGTTTATTCTTAATTAAACATTTTTCATTTTCTTCCTTCTGCAGTCAAAGATTCTAATGAACTATTTTCTATAAATTTTAATATCAATAAAGAATTATTTATTTCTATATACACTCCAAATTTTTATTATTCATTCTTTTATCAATTATTCCTATGATTAAGAAAATCGAAATGATTTATTTTCTAATAGTAACTATTGATGAAATATAAACAATTTTTGCACAGGAAAAATACTCTTGTAAAGATTCAATTGAGCAGTTTTCTATGCCACACAAAGTTAATTTATTTATTTTGGCACAATTAATTCGCATATCATCTCTTGTACAGTTTTGTGTTACTCTTAATGAAGATTGAAAATTGATCTCTAAATTAATAATATTAGACAAGAATATTTTCGTATCGCAAAAGAATTCTTCGATATAATTATCACGAGATCGACCAAGGTCAAGATCTGTAAGGTAACAATAGTTAACAATAGATGATTCATGGGAATATTTGTGATTTTGTGCATAATAATTAGTTAAAGTTAATTTTTTCAAAAATAGAAATGACTTTTGAATTCGAATAAAGAATTCATGTTCAAAAGGTCGTTCATCATATAATGATATCATTCGAACATATGGATATGAATATATATGGCATTGCCCTTGTTTTCTTTTATGAAAATAATCAATATAAGAGATAATTTGATCGTTTTTCAAATCTCTTAATGTTTGTTGAATGTCATCATTTGTCGTTAAATTCATTTGATCATTAATAAACATAGTAGAACAAATATGAAATGAAAATTGATTTAAATGTGGCATATGATTAAAAATCTTTTTCTTGAAATGATTTCCATCAAGAAATTTTTCATGAACATGGATTGAAAGATATAAACCAAGTTGCTCTAAATTTGTCATCCGATAAATAAGTGGTAAAACTAATTCGTCATAGTCAACCGTTTTTACAAGACATGATAAAAAATAAATGCGTAACGTCGGATTTTATCCGAGAGTTATGTGTACTGCAAAAAGCGGAAATAGATATTGACCTGTTTTTTTTTATTTTTAGTCAACAATAAACAGTTCTAACAGCAGTGTTAGTATATGTGAGTTTTTCATAGTTTTCAGATAGTGTAATGTTGAGGAAACCTCGAACGCACCATACTTGCCCCCCTATCATTATTCAGAGCTCTTCACAAATTCTATCTATTCCAAAAACAGTAGGTAAGAGGAGTTATTTTTGATTGAATTTGTGTTTGTATCTAGGGGGATTACGATCGTAAGCAACCTCATGAATTTGTAAGAGATATATGATAGACACAAACATCAGTATTTTCATAATAACTCACCAATATTAATAGCTATCGAGTTCGGATTTTTACCTTTCGATAGTCCTTTAACTAGCTACAAAACCAGGTATTTGAAAACCCCAAAACTACTATTCATCTGAGACATATCTAGGAAATTTAGTGTCTGGATACGGTTTTTGTGCATTTTGAGACCTTTTTCAGGCGATATGTTGTTAGAAAGCTACGATTTGGTTCAAAACTAATATCAGATTCAGAATCAGCGCTAAAAACTGAGTCGGTTTATATATGTTGTGAATAATTTTGAAAATAATATTTTTTTGAAAAAAATCCCTGTACTCCCCCTCAGGGATGATCTGATCAATAACGAGAATTTTTTTTTATAACTCAGCAATGGTATAACCGATTGAGCTCATCTTTGAACTCGACCGAGATATCAATGAGACTAAGCTGTGTAGAAAATTTCAGCTCAGTCTGATTCTCCTTTCGGACGTTATCGTGTAAACGGACGGACGGACACACTGGCCGATTTTAGTAGTGTACTCACTTTTTGAGTACACAAAAACAAACTTACAACATCAAATATAAATGAAATACAAAATGAAATCATTAATTTACAAGAATAATACATAAAAAACTTTCATTTACATAGCAGACAAATATAGTTTTAATAGACTAAGAAATAAATAAGTAGTCATGTTCCATTTTAAATTCTACGTATTATATCTCTACGATCAATGCTTTTTATGAGTATTTAAAGCAATGAAAACCCAATAAATCGTTTCGATAATCGGTATATTGAGTAAGATTATATAGTAGATGTCACAAATATCCGACAGACGATATAATCTAATGTATGATTGACTCAATTCATTTACCCATCAAGTTTCTTTTCAGTTCTGTATATATGTATATGTATGTATTCTTCTTATCGTGAGACTATCAATCACCTTCATCTTATATAAATTAAGATGTTAACTTCCGTTTCAAATAGTGAGTCTCCTTCAGCTTTATATACAAATTTAAATAAAAAGACAACAAATGATTTAACATCTTCTCCTAGTAGTTATGTTAGTCTATTAGATTCATATGATACACCTGGTGAGATTTATTGATTTAATAAACTTTAAATATATTTATGTATATTGAGTAGATGGTTCTGTTTTATCTATTCCTCAGCGCGCCACATTGAATTGGAGTCAAACATTGAATACATTACGTCAATGGAGTACAAGAACATTAAAATATACTCGACAATTATTTCAAGAACGTATGGGACATGTTATTCCAACCCAAGATATAGAACTTGAACAGAATATTCAGGTTTATCCAAAATAAAATAAATTGATTCGAAATAACAAAAATCTTTTTCTTTTTTTTTAGCTTGTTCGTGAAACAAAACAACATTATGAACATATATTAAAAGAAGCACGTCAAATGAGTATTTATTTTGCCGGTCTTCTTCAAACACAACGATCTCTCGGTTAGTTTTAGTTTTTATTTTATTTATTTTAATAAATAATAATTGATACATTTTAGGTGAATGTTTTAGTGAATTACAACAAATATCTTCTTCATCAGATGATCTTGTTGATCAACTTGTACGAAATAGTGAATGTCAAAAAGTAATTGCACTTAATGGTGAAACACTTCTAAGTAAATTAATTTCTTTTGATTTTTTTTCTTTTATTTTATTTAAGGTCGGGAAAATTCAAAACTTGAGCAGAAATTTTTTTTGAATAATTTATATATGGTTCGATAGAGCTCATCAAACTGTATAAGAAAATGTATTTTAAAAAATTTTGTCTTAGTTTTTTTACAAAAAAATCCCCAAAACCTCTATTCCTGTTGTCTATGTAAAAATTGTTTATTTTTGAGAAATTTTATAAAAAAAAATTTTCCTTCTTTCTGATGAGTCCAGAAATATTATTTTCTTAGTCAGCACGGAAAACTATGCATAGAATAGTATTTTTAATCTTACTTATGTATACGATGATCATTTTTTTTTCTATATATGAATGACAATAGATAGGTGTCACTAGCATAACTTATAGACCTATCTAGTTTTTTTTGCAAGGAGATAAAATTAAATAATATATCCCATTCGATTCAGCATCAAAAAAGCTACAAACTTATGCATAGACCTTTTTTTTTACTTTTGTTTTATCTTTTAAAAAAATTATTTTCTTCAAATATACGCCATATAGTTTTGGGGATTTTTTTTTGTAAGAAAAGTAAGACAAAATTTTTAAAATACATTTTCTTATACGGTTTGATGAGCTCTATCGAACCATATATAAATCGTTAAAAAAAAATTTTTGCTCAAGTTTTAAATTTTCCCGACCTTACAAAATTTTAATTTAGATTCAATGAATATATTTATTGATAAACTACATACCTTAACAAATAAAACAATAGAAGATACTTTATCAACAATAAAAGTATATGAAAATGCAAGGTCTGTTATTTTTGCATTGAGATAATTTCTATTGAATAAATTTTAGAACTAAATATGATGCTCATCGATATGATTATGAAGTATTATTAGCTCGAAATAATCAATCAGATGATAGACTATCTTCAGCAGATCAACATATACAACAACAATATGAACATTTCAAACAATCTTATGAAAAATCGAAATCTGATCTTACAATTAAATTAAAATTATTGGATGAAAATAGAGTATGTATTCATTCACGGTTAAAAACAAATCAATTCTTTGTATTTTAAATAGATTCAAGTAATGAAGCAACAGTTAATCAATTTTCATAATGCTATTGGTGCTTATTTCTCAGTAAATCGACAACAACTCAATCTTTAAATATTTTTTTAATTATATTTTTTATTTGTTAAAATCTACACTCTTATTGTTAACTTGTTTTCTCCAGCTATTTCATATTTTTTATTAAGATTTTTTCGACTTAACATTTCTTTCTTTTGTTTTTTGTATTTTAGTAACGACATTATTTTTAATTTTTATTGACATTGAGTATTGTGAACTTATTTATTGTTTTCGTTTTGTATTGATATATAAATAAACGGAAAATAATTGATAAAGAATTTTTGATTGAAATATTTTATTCAATTTAATTATCAGAGAAACGTTTAACTACTTTTATAACTTACTTTTTGGAAACTAGAATTTTATTTTTTTTGTGTTCAACTAAAGAAAGTGACATAAAGAGTCAAAGTGAGTATTTTTGTATCTGACTTTTCTTTAACAGTTTTTAATAGACAGTAAAATGCATTGTCTTAATTAACTATTAACAAAGTTCTATAACAGTTTGTTATATTATAATAAACTGTTTCATTAAGAATGATTTAATACTTGCGTCTATGTAGTTAATTAATAAATAAAATAATATTATTGAAAATAAACGTGAAAAATGTTTTTGTTACTTATAAAAGTTTCTATATATTAAATTAAGTATTATATTTATATATTTTTCAAAGTTTTCTTTTTCTTTAAAAACGATAAAATACATATGCATTTCAATCATACCATTTTTATAATTTTCGCTGGAATTAATTGTGTTACAACTACGCAGAAAGTTCTGGATAGTATTCAATGCGGTCATATCTTCTCTGTTTGTATTTTCGTTATCATAGGGAAAAATAAAGAAAGAGAATTGCCGAGGTGCATATACATCAAGAAACTGCCACGTCGCTCAGATTGCGAATATATTACGAACACAGATAACTGATTATATACATGAACAAAGAAATAAATAAATACGTCTTTAATTTTCTCTCTTTTTTCTTTTCTATATAGAAAATTCTAGAATAGGCATGTAGATCTATAAATAGTACGCATTTTAAGTTTATTCTACATTCATCACTTCGATCACAAGTTATAGTACCAAGAAACTACTAGTAAGATATTTTTTCGGCTCCTATTTAGTTGCTAAGTATTTACTTGATTACATCGATAATGAAGTTTATTCCATCATGATTTTTATTAGAATAAAATAGTTTTATTTTGACGAATATAAAAAAGAACTTACATAATATATAAATAGCAACATTTACAAAATCCATTTGGTGAACAAGATGCAATTAATATACTACAATTAACATTGTTAAAGTTCAAACATGATAAACCTGTGAGTCCTACGGGTGTCACTTTAACTTTGCTTTAATAGTTAAAGTTAATGTAAAAACACTTTCCACTTTAACTTTATTTAAAGTTAAAGTATTTTATTATATTCCTTTAGACGGAAAATAGCACACGATTAGTAAACTGTTAATTGAACAAGATACATTCTCAATTGAATTTGCATCAATGGAAGATTTTATCGATCGTCTGTGTTCGGTAAGTGTATCTTTCTACTTTATTCATTTCTATATTTATTCTTCTTAGAAAAGAAATACAGAAACTGTATTTAAACAAATTTCAAAATAAAACATGGGGCTAATAGCTGGCACCCAGCACCTCAGCACTTGCTCAGCATCTAAGCACCTGGTCAGCACCTCACCCAAAGAGGTAAGAGCTGGCAATGAGCACCGAAAAAAACCGAACAGGTGCTAAAATGCTGCGGCAGGTACTGAATAGGTGCTGAGCAGGTGCTAATATGCTAAATGCCAGCTATTATCCCTTGGCTCAGCACCTATCCAGCACCTCAGTAACTGTTCAGCACCTGTTCGGTGCTGGGTGCCAGCTCTTACCCCCTTGAAATAAAACCAAGCATAATCTGATGATTTTTCTTTTTCATTCAAAGATTTTTTTGTATGTTAGCACATTTTATTCTGTGTGAAAACATTTTCTGATTATGTATTAAAAGATCATTAAAATAAGAAATTATGTAAAACAAATAAACTGTTATAATCATCCTTTTTTTCTGGGCAATTAAACAATCTTCTGGTAATTGTGCATAATAAAGATTTATCTTGGAATAAAAAATCTAATTACTTACAAATATACAATCTTTAATAATAAAATATGATGAACGTCTGATATACTTTCTTGCAAATATCTCCACATTCAATGATTTCATAATATAATATATAAACAGTGATATTAATAAGTGATATCCTTTGTTCTTGCAGCTACTATCTGTTACTTAGGGTGTGGGTAATGGATGAGAAGAATATACGCACTCACACTGATAATTTGAACTTTTTATATTTATTAATTTTCTGTAATAAAAATTAAGATTTTAATGCGTCTGTATTTCATGCTAATTTCTCTTCAGTAAAACTCATTTTGTCATGTCGAAAAAAAATACTTGTCGAATGTTGATATAAGTAAAGTTTTCTCTCGTCTTTTCAAGTATGACAGTGGTTGAAGTGAATGAGTCACATTTTTATAAATCGTTACAATGAGCGATTTTTTTCTGTTATACAGAATGAAGATTGAAGAATTTTTTTTTCAACAGAATGTTAATCAAAACATTTTTGTTTGATTTTTTCATTGTATTGTCGGTTTGGTCATGCCAGCGTCATCCGTTCTTTTTCTTCCAAAAATTTCATTGAAAACGAAACAAAAAGACCTTTTTTTTCAAGTAACATGGGTACAAAGTTTTATTTCAGATATTGATTTTAATTCATAATGTCATCCAATGAAATGTTCAATGATAGATACTCGATGTCACCATCTTATAAAGATCTTGTTATTGATTTTTGGAATACAATTAATTGGTATTATTCAAATGATGAGAAGATATCATCAAAAACAGTCGTGTCGAACTCAATTCAATCGTTTAGTTTTAATTGTTTTGATATTTTTAGTATTATTTTCATTGCATTTTTATTTACATATATACGATATGCATTTGGATCAATTGTATCTTTGGTTTGTTTATTTACTATAAAATAATTATTAATTGAATTTTTTGATTTTTTTCATAGAAAACTATCAAACAATTTCAATTGACAGTTCCAAATGAGAAGAAATTTTGTGAATCCGCATGGAAATTACTTTTTTATACTTTGGCATGGTCTTATTGTTTCTATTTAGTTAAATATCAATATAATTATTTCGATGAACCATATTTAGTTTGGGATAGTAAAATAACTTTTTATTTTTTCTATAGCCATAAAAATTCTTGTTTTTTTTAGATTGGTCAGCTGGCATGTTAGTTCCATTTAATATTAAAATTATTTATTTTATTCAATGTGGTTTTTATTTTCATTCAATTTATGCAACACTTTATTTAGATTCGAGACGACATGACTTTTATATTATGATTCTTCATCATGTTGTTACTGCAACACTTATTTTTGTTTCTTATGCAATACGGTAAAAATGAATTTTTATGAAGAAACAACAATGAAATTTTTTTTGTTGTTGTTGTTGTAAAGTTATCATAGAATTGGTTTATTAGTACTTTGTTGTCATGATATTGCTGATATTTGGCTTGAATTATCAAAAACTGTGCGGTATCTTAATACACGACAAAATAATCGATGGGAACAAGCTTCTTACATTAGTTTTTCTATGCTTATCGTCTGTTGGTAAAATTTAATCTTTTTCATGTTCGAAAGAAAATCAATTTTTTCTCTCTTAAAGGTTTATCTTTCGATTGTATTGGTTTCCTTTAAAAGTTCTCTATTCAACTGGAGTTGTTGCTGTTTATCGTACTTTAGATCAAGGTCTTCATCTTTATTTACCATTTAATATTCTTCTTTGGATATTATTTATTCTAAATATTTATTGGTTTTTTGTAAGAAACATTTTTTTGTGAATAATCATTTTACAATTCTTTTATTTAGTTGATACTCAAAGTACTTCAGAATGCACTCTTTGGGTCTTTAAATCAATCAGGTGATTGCAGAGAAGATGATGAAGAAAAGTGAGTTTTGATTTTTTTTTATACATCATAAATTCCTTGAAAAATTATTGTAGATTATCACCATCAAATAGCGCTGATTTACAGAAAAAACGAACGAATTAAACTAAAACTTATCATTGCTTGCTTCACTTCTTTCGATTCTATACTAAACCAAACAGTTATAGAAATCAAATAGTTTTTTGTCTCGTATAAACAGCGTGTGAAATTTATCAATATAAGAAGTGAAAGTCTATCGTAATAGATGTTCTTTTGCGAAACAAAAATATTAATTTTTCGTCATTCATCAATAGACAAAATAATTTACTTCAAAAGAGTTTGCAACGAACACACTTGAATATGACAGAAGTTTTATCTGATACAAAATTCAGATATAAGTTCTTAAAATAATATTTCAAACGCATAATTAATTATACGTGAAAACAATATTGGAAATATTAAACATTTTATGGATATTAAATATTATAATGTTTCTTGACATTAATAGAACTCTTACTACTTTACATTGAAAAACAATTATATTGTTTCTATACAATAATAGATATTGTCATTCTGTGCTGTTTTGAATTACGAATAGATTCATGTACGAATATATTGCTTTCTATATTTAGAACAATATGACAATTTCAAATTCAGTTCGTTCATGGCTTTTACTTTTTTCTCTTATTCTTTGTTATTCGATAAAAATGCGAATATTTCGTTTGATTGTTCATAATCAAGTCTTGATTATTATTTATCTGTTAAGTTTTATTCTTGGTCTTACTGTTATCATTTAGTTTAGACATTTCTATTGGACATGTTTAGTTCTTTCAACTACGATTGCTTTTTGTTATACTTGGGTTTTTATTGATTCTGCTATATGCGTTATTGTAAAATATTTAATAGCTTAGGCGTCAATTGGGTGTGGATGTGATTATCTTTATTTTCAATCTACACCCACATCCTCAATCATGATTTTAGACCGATAATTTTCGTCTTTGAATGTACATCAGTAGACTTAATTAGTCTCAAATCGAATCCAGAAAATTCATCATATCATTAGCCTTGGCAACTAAAGTTTTTGTCAGTATAGAATATCAGATAATTCAATTATATAATGTATATTGTAATCTAATGTATTCTTCTTTTCGTATATTGAAATTGATGCGAACAATATAAAATATTCTCATTCCAGTCTCAAGTCAAAAGACTAATAATTCAGAGTTTTCTTTCAATCTTACTAAAGTAAAAAAAAAGATGTCTCTACTATACAAATGTAACATAAAAAATGTTATGATTGGTTTAATATCTTCCTTCTGTTACTTTACTCATAAAAAAAGTCTATGTTGATATGTAATTCTTATTATTTTATTTCATATTCTATAATTGTTGATTCAAAATAATAATGACTGAATTATTATCAACAATGTCCCAACAACATCGTGAACATTTAGCACAATTACAAAATCGTCTTTTAACAGTTAGTTTTATCTTTTCCATTGTTATTAGATTTTTACTATAGAAATATTTTAGACTCCACTTGATAGTATTCCAATAGATGTTTACAAAGAACTTATGATAACATATTTATGTTTAGCAAAAATGTAAGTCACATCATATTTATTCAATATCATTTTCTTTAACAAAACATTTCCTTTTAAATTAGAAATGAAGCAAAATTTCTATGGGAAAATCTTTCAGCTCCAATGAAGACGGTATGAAAAATAAATTAGAATATATGCATATTATATTTGAATTTGTTAGGATAAAGAATTTCAATTCTTAGCATCATTAGTATCATTACTTAATCTGAAACAATATGGAGATTTTTATAAATTATGTCAAACAACAACTGAAAATGGTTCATCATCCCAAACTATGACTCTAAATATTCAACAATTAATTTGTTTGTTTCATTTTTATTTTTTAATTTATTTGAAAATATGAATTTTAGCTCGAGTAACAATACAAAATGTTGAATTAATTGAACTTGCATATAAATCAATATCATTTGATGATTTACAAAAAATTTTTGGTCTTAATACAAAAATGGTTGAACAAATTTGTAATGAACGTGGTTGGCAAATTGATGCTGGTGGAGTTTATGTTTCACCTAAACGAAATGGTTTGTTCAATAAAACAATATTCTATTTGAAATTTCTTAGTTTTTTCTTGTTGTATAGATAATATGAATGCAGTATCAAATTCAAACTTGGCTAAGCTAGTTGAACTTGTCTGCTTTTTGGAACGATAAATTATCAGTAGACTTCTTTTCTTTCTTTCAATTGTCTTTTATATTTTAATAAAGAGAAACATTTATGTTCCAAATATATATACAATTCAATGAAATCAAACTAATCATCACAGGAAAAAAGTATTTTACTCTAGTGTTTGGATTCAAACAATAAACATAGTCATCTATAATAAAAATAAATATTGAAATTGAGAATATTTTGTACAGTAATATGTATGAACTCTTCTAGATATTGATCAATCATATAAGTAGACTAATTGCAGTGACGTGATCATTTAATTATGAATTCTTTACTTGAAAAAGATGTTAGTTATCTTGTATGAAGTAGAAAGGTTTGAGAGAATGTATGTTTATCGTTTTTTGTGCTTATGCAACAGTGAATCCATTGAAATCGTTTTATTTATCCTAACATATATTATATAAATAATTTCTAAAGTAATGAATAGAAACTTAATGCAATACTGTCTATTGCTATGTTGATATAAAAGCTCGTACTTTTCGAAAGCACTATTCTTTCTAGTTAATTTTTGACCTTCAGCAAAAGTGTTTGAATTTTCTTTCTAAATGGTAGATATCTCCTGCATTTCCCCCCGTTATACGTATATTCGATCTTAAGTAATTGTCTACTTCAACAAAAACTATTGCTCTCAGTATAGATGAATATTTTTTATTTCTCAAATGTTAATACAAAAAAATAGAACTTGAGATATGAACATAAAAAGATGAATTTTAGATATTAATCAAAAGACAACTCGTGGTCTGAGTAGGAGAAAAGGGGAAAAGTTTGCATCATACAACTAATACATAAGAAAAACTATAAATAAAATGTTAATATTTTAGAACGTCACAAGAAAAGCGTGAATCAAGCATAGCTTAAAAAATTAGTCTACGATTTATTCGTTATAAAATCATTCTATAACGGATTTTAGTAGCCATATCACGTACAAGATCAATTATAGAATTTGTTTTTATGTTCTAAAACATTACTGGGTAATTTGTCGTTTCTCTATTACATATTTCTGAGTAATGTTGAATTATGATTGAACTTGCATATATAAATCAATATCATTTGATGGTTTATAAAAACTTTTTGGTCTTAATACAAAAATGGTTGAACAAATGTGGAGATTTTATGAATACATTAAAGATATGAATTGAAAAATCAAATAAGATTTTGAATTCTAATTTATGAAAATTCTTAAATCTAAATAAGAAATAAACTAATTATTGTAATAACATCGTTTAACTGTCAATTATTTAAGTTGAAAAGATAATATTGATAAATTCTTTTTCTAAAAAAGACATGTCAGTTATTTGGATGTAATAAAAGAATAAATATTTGTGGCATTAGCCTGATAATATTGTATAAGATAGTACCGTATACACACACACATATATATATATATAGACATCGGCACTTGCCTAGATTAGATTGTTTCTTTTTTCCTTTTTTTTCCCTCTTTAATAATAAAGATCAGTATCATAATAGCAAGGAGATGTATACTTATTCCTCTGAAGAATAAATTCTTAGATAAATACATCTAGTGAACAAAAGACAAGATTATAATGAATGATGAATCAATATTATCAGATGATACAGATGATGATCGAACACAAAATGATCTTTTATCTTCATCGATTAGTTCCGATGATATATTGGAAACTTCTTCAATCGAACCAATGCAAAATTCATTAATATCACTTTTATCAACGGAAGATATTGAACAATGTCTTTATGTTTTAAATATAAATTGGCGTAAAAAATTTACAGTAAGTTAAACAAAGAAAAAAATTATATTTCTTGAAACAAAACAAAAAAAAAAGAAAGTCGATTTCGTACTCGTTAATCATATTCTATGAGGGCATATATATATATATGTATATATATATCACTGATTTGCTTGTGTATACTACTGTCATCAAACTATGTGCGTCAATCAACATAAAAACAACAGATAGAAAAAAAAAGAAAATTTTTTCATCATCTCTTTTTTGTTCTATTTCTAGTCTTATTTGTATTGTTATTCTATATTTAAGAAACAAAAAAAACGATCATTATTTCTAGATTTATTATAGAAAAAAAAGATAATTTAAAAGAAGCATCTTTGTATTTTTCTTTATGAAGAAATTCTTTGTCTATGAGAAGAATCATTGATGATGTCGTCAAGCCTGACGAAGGGCAAAATAAAAGAGCACACCGATGCCACCAGCAATTTCTTCTCTCTTCTCTCTTAGCTCATCAGTAGATAACGTATAGATATTGTGAGATAAAAGAACAAGAATCAGTCTCATTGTAAATGGCATCAACAAGAAGAGAATCATGTTATGTCCTTCCTCCTTAATCGTCCGTTTTTTGACAATACTTATGGATAGGCTATGATCTTATTCGGTTGGCATATGTATCGACATTTGTTAATCTATGATGGCTACAGAACGAATCATTAGAACGAGAGAGAGAGAGACACAGAGACAAAGACAGAGAAACATGTTTTCTTTCTTTTTTTTCTTGTAGAAGTAATACTGATGAAGATTCTCTTTCTATATCAATGTATTCATATAATAACAACTAACAACAAAACATTTCTATTTCTATTTTTTTTTCTTTAAAGATTTATTTATCAAATAATCAAGATCAACAACAAATAAATTCTTCTTATTCCCACGACAATATTTGCAATTATAAATTAAATCCATTAAATTCTTATTGGGATCATTCAGGAGGATCATTACCATCAGTTTATTTCAATAATAATGATAATAATAATAATAATATTTTATTAAATTCTTTAACAACTGATAATCGTTTAAAACCTTTTGCTGAAAGATTACTTGAATTAGAACATAAAATACTTACAGGAATTAGAGAAAAATCAAATGAACAACAAACATCATCAACATCGCTAAATAATTTTCAACAACATCGATCATCATTAAATAATATTAAACAAACATTTTCAAATGATAAGAAACATTTATATTATATTGCATTGATTTCTTATCCAAAAAAAAAGTAAAAGAAATTTGTTTTATGAAAATAATTCCTTGTTCCTAAATATTTTAGTTATTTTTCCAAATTAAAACTTCGTCGTATTGATACTTCTCGACAATATTCATTGAATGAAATAAATGGTATGTCATCAATAGAAATATTACCAACTGATTCTCGATCATCTTCTCCATTGTTTTTCGAACCACGACGACATTCAATAACAACAATAAATACATCGGATCATAATTTAACTATTGAAAAATGTCAAGATAAACAAACAAAATTTGAAATAAAAACAAATACATTTAATAGAAATATTCAACTTAAAACTAAACAAGATGAAACAATTTATACGAATAATCAATCGTCATCAAATACAAATAAATCATTTGCACCACATAAAATTCAAGTTCATCATCCAACGAAATCATCAAGTAAATTCTGGTTTTTTTTAAAAAGAAAACTTTTATTTAAATCTTTTCTTTTTTTTTGTTTAGTTGTGAATAATTCTCTTCAAAGTATTCGTGTTTGTGTTAGTTCATCACCTTATGATAAAGAATTTATTCAAAAAATTGAAACACAATCTCCAAGTTATTCATCAATTCTATCAAATATTGTTACAGATAATCATCCTAAAGAACAAACAAAATCAAATGAAATAGAGGAAGAAACATTTGATCGTCGTCCACTTCTTGATCTTATTAATCAACTTAATCAAAGAAATGTATCTAATCAAGCTGAAAATCATTCAAATAATCTCACAAGAACATCTTCAAATATTTTACCACCAAAACAAAATTCAAATAATCTTACAAGAACATCTTCAACATCTTCAAATATTTTACCACCAAAACATATCACACCTTTTAAACCAGTTATTCTTCGGAAAAAATCTCAGGTTTATTTTACTTTTTGTTTCTAATTAAATATTTTCTATTTTGATTTAATTAAGAAATCAATTGATCGTTTTAATTATCTTAATAATATTCAAGAAAGTTCTCCATCAAGTCCATCATATACACGTCGAAATGGTGTTGTTCGAAGTTATACAATCCCAAGTCCAACTGATGTAAATAAAAATTTTAATCAAATATCTTCTCAAGATCCAATAATATGTCAATCAACACCACAATTAAATTCATCTGATCCATCAATTGAATCTTCAAATTCTACAACTATACAAGATAATTCTTCATTATCAACAAGTGCTATTAGTTTAACTAATACATTAAATCCTAATGTAACTCCTACGTCTTGTGTCACAATTGATGACAAAAATGAGGTATATTTATTTGTTATTTTCTTTCTCATAGATTTATTATGACATATACCCATAACAACATATTCGTTGATTAGACGAGAAAAACAAAATTCTTCTCTTTTTCTTTTCTTTTCTTTTCTGCATATATTATTGAGTAACATATTAAACATATCATAGATATCATTAACGTATGTCAGACAAAAATAGATTAATTAAAACAAATTTAATACGTGCATCAACTTTAGTTATTGATGATCAAATTTCAAATTCAACGAGAAATCTCTATGCTAAAAGACGTCATCATACAGAACCACAACAAGAATCTTCTTCTTATCAAGTCTTTTTTTTTGTTTATTTCATTTTTTTATTTTTATTTTATTATTTTAGGCTAAACGGAAAGCAATTGCTATGCAAATGTATGATACAGAAAAATCATATGTCGAAGCTCTCAAAAATCTTGTTACAGTAACTTTGTTTCACGAAGAAAAAAATTAAAATATTTTTTTTCTCTCTCTCTCGTTTTTAGAAATATTATTTACCAATGAAAGATAAAAATATTGTTTCCAATGATCTTATTAATGATATATTTTATAAAATACCAGAAATTCATATTCATCATACGGTATTTTCTATTCTCTATTAAATGATTTGTTTATTAGAAAATTCTGTTACGTATTGTCAGAGAAAATGATTAACTTAGAAACTAATAGATAATACATTGTAGAAAGATCCTTGAACATTCTAGAATGTTTATGAGAATTTATTCTTCTAGTAAATAAAGAAATTTGTCGTTAAATATATAATTATTTAACTATCATGTCATATCAATTTCTAACTTAATCATTTTCTTTGACAGTATACAACAGAACTTATCTCTTCCTTTCCAAACCTTCATAACTCATAATCTCTCATGAAAATATCATAGTTATCTATTAAGACATTGAAATCTTTTTTATTTTTCAAGGCATTTTTAATTTCACTTTCACAAAAATTAAGTCAATGGAATAATAAACAAACAGTTGGTGATATTTTATTACAAATGGTAAATAAATAAAATAAAATAAAATAAAATAAAAATCTATTTTTTGTGATATAGTTTACACGAACATCAGTTATTGAAACATATACAGGTTTTGTTAATAATTATAAAACAGCTCAAATAGCAATTCGTTTATGTCGAGATTTTTCTTCATTTAATAAATTTCTTGAACAACAAGCACGTGATCATCGTGGTAAATTAACATTAAGAGATTTAATAATTCAACCGGTGCAACGTATTCCAAGATATGAATTATATTTAAAAGATTTTCTTAAATGTACAAATATAAATCATCCGGATTATCAATTATTGCTTAAAGCACAATTAGAAATTCATTCATTAGCTAAACAAATTGATCAAGTACAAAAAGAAGTTGGCTCAGCTGAAGTTACTCTTACAAATAATTCATTAGAAGTTGTTCAAGATATGATTGAAAATTTAACGGATGTACGTTGATTTGTTTTCTTCGTACGAAAAAATATTCTTTTCTTTTAATTTTAATTTTAGTTGGTTCATATAAATCGATATTATATTTGTCATGATGTTGTTACAGTTCAATCATCATCTGGATTAAAAAAAGATCGATGTATTTTTTTATTTAATGATCTTATTATTATCACAAGTTGTAAACGAAAATATGCAGCTTTAGCAAAAAAAACAAATAATTCTGTTATTGTGTAAGGCAATTTTTTTTTGAAGAAAAAAATAACTTTTTATTGAATTTATTTAGGAATTCTCCATCGGGTAAACAATATATTGATAATGCGAAACATAAATTAATTATGAAAATTCCACTTGATACCGTTGATCTCGCTGCAGGTAACCTTTTTTTAATTAACAATTCTCATTTACTAACAAATGAAAAAGACAATATTGACATCCAGTCTTTTTGGATAATCGTTCGAAGATGTATTATCTAACAGCCAACACAATATAAATTATGAGTTAGTAATTACAGGAACAATCAGATATTTGCACAAACATATAAAAGTACATTTCAGTAGGAATAAACTTCCTGACAGAAGTATAGAACTTTAATAGAAAACACCCTACAAAATCCAAAAAACAAAGATACTTGTGCAAATATCGAATAGTTTCTGTAGATACTGACTCGTGATTTATTCTATCCTCTTGGGGATATGAGACGTATATCTACATTCAGTTTCGAATGAGTAGAACGAAAATTATGTAGACTTTTGATCGTGCATTTTTAATTCTACATACTAGTGTAGGGCATGAATATGTCACTAGCAACATAGTGTAATATAACCATCTATACAGTGTTCGCGCAAAGTTCCTTTGCAATGAATATATTCTTTTTAACAATCATTGATTTTTTTCCATTCTGAAAACATACTAAATTGAAAACATGTTTTGAATATTTAACTATCGTGCAGAGAGTTTCTTCAAAATCTTATTTCTTTTATCAACACAAAATTTTAAAATGACTGAGCTCATTCTCCTAGACTACTCTCACACAGAGATGGGCAACTCCAACTCTGGAGTTGACACTTTAACTCCTTGGAGTTGGAGTTGGTGCTTTTTTCCAACTCTAGTGGATCTCATGACGTGTAAGAGAACAACAAAAAATATCCATCAGAGATGAGCAACTTCAACTCTGGAGTTGGAGTTAACTCCGGAGTTGACGCTTTTTTATCTGGAGTTGGAGTGGAGTTGTGAGAAACGAGATGGAGTTGGAGTTGCTCATCTCTGTTCTCTCACTATAAGAATCTCTATATAATCTCTGTGAGTTTATAGTGTTATAAATTTGTGTTAGTTTAATTGAGAACTAATTATGAATTACTTATAAAAGTATATTTCCATATAAATGAAATCGATCGAGATTTTTGACATTATGTATTACTGGCATCGATTTAATATTTATTTTAATTTCATTTAAAATTAGATCATTTAAAAAAGACGAGATCATTTGCATCAACACCTCCAACATTAAAAAAATCTCATTCAACTGCAAGTGCAACATTAGATAAACATCGACATTTAGAAGAAGATATATTTACACTTGGACAAATGTCTGATTTAGCTAAAACAATAACTGTACCTCATCAGGTTATTTTATTTAAATTAATTTTCGTTTTTTTTTATTTATTTATTTAATTTTGTTTTGTAGCAATTAGATGATTCAATAAAAGAAACTATTAATATTGTAAATAAATGTTTACTTGATGAAACAACAACAACGAATACAGAATCAAATAGTATCTCTGATAATAATAATAATCATAAATCGAATAATGTTCAATTAATATTAAATACAACGTAATTTAAAATAATTCTTTTATAAAAAAAAAAAAAATGTGAAATTTTTCAATTTGTAGAGATTGTATAGAAACAATTGATATTATTTTTTCATCATCTGAACAGAAGATTTCATGGGAAAAAAATTTTCTTGAAGCAAAAAAAATACTTCGTAAATATTTCTTTTGACAATTTTTTTTTCTGAAATTTCGTTAATTTAATTTCAAGTTGAAATCGCTGCTGGACAAAGAAATATTAGTTTTCAACAAGTTCTTACTCTTCCACATCATCGACCAGGAAGTCAAGTTCGTATTTTTTAATATTATTTCAAAAACATAAATTCAACTTAACTTCTCTTTAGTTTTCTTGTGGTACTGTTCGACCTTGTTCAAATGATGTTTGTTTATGTAATAATGAAGGCGAAATCTGTTTAATAAATATTGAATCTGATATAACAGTAAAAAGTTTTAATGGAATAACATTATCAGATATAAAATGTATTGCTTATATTCCATCAAATAAAATTCGTCAAAAAGCATCTTCAATAAAATCAACAAATCATGAACGTAAAACAAGTTATCTTACAAAACAACCATCAACAAATTCTGATGATACAATTCCTATTGATTCATTACTTGATAGTGATACAAGTGATGATGATGATATTAGTCATGATGATAATTTATCTTTAAATACAGTTGAAGAAGATTTTATTAATGAACAACAAATTAGTAAAGATGCAACATTATGGTTAGGAACAGAAAATGGAGAGTAAGATATTTTTCTTTATTTTTCTTTTAATTATTTTATTCTTCTCCAGATTATTTATTTATGAATGTTCACAAACAATGAAAAGTATTGCAAGAAAAAATGGGATAATTAAACAATTAAATTTATCAATTCATTCAATTTTGTTAGTTTATTTCGAGAGAGAGAAAAACAAAAGAAATTATTTTTTATTTTCTTTTAATAGATATACAGATAATAAAGTATTTCTTGCATTAAATCATGGAAAATTATGTGTTTTTAAAAGAGATCTAAGTAATTAGTATGATTTGATTTTCAAAGAAAGATTTTTTTTGTTTAATTTAAAGATGGATGTTGGGATTTTGATTCACCAATAATCCGATCAATTGAAGAAAATAGTCGATTATCAAGTAATAAAACAGGAGAAAATTATGATGAAGAAAATACTGATCCAATATCAATAATGACATTAGCTGCTGGAAAATTATGGTGTGCTATACGAGATAAAATATATGTTGTTTGTATTAATTCATTAAATGTTCAAGTAAATTTTAAAAATAATTTCTTCAAAAAAATAAAAAATTCATTTTTAGCATTCATTTATTGTTGATGATTGTCATCGACATGTCTCATGTATGGCAACAAGTGGTTCGTCTATGCATCATGTATGGATTGCATCACAAGGTTCACATGAAATTCGTCTTTATCATGCAACACATTTTGTTTGTTTATTTGAAACAAGTATAAGAACAGCAGTTACACAAAAATTACAAGGTTTTTTCTATTATCTGATTTTCTTTTCTAATAAATAAATGTTTTCTATTCATTTAGCATGTGATGATATAATTCGTGTTCATAAATTAGGTTGTCTTTATGTAAGTACACTTCATGTATGTAAAGAAATCTTATGGATTGGAACAAGTGCTGGAATAATTGTTAATTTAATAATTCCACAATTAATTGATTTATTATCAATAAATGGAACAAGTAAATTAACATTAAATTCAATTCAATTAAAAGGTTTAACATTTGGTCATGTTGGACCTGTTCGATTTATATTATCAACTGATAAAAATATTCTTTCAACAACCGATGATGGATCAACTATAAAAACATTTGTTATTACGATTGGAGATGGATTTGAAGATTTTAATAATAATGATGAAACATTAGGAAAAGATGATGCACTATCACATCTTATTCTTTGGAATTTATAACATTATATATAAGGCTGCTGGTCAGCGATCTTCTGTTTTTTTCCTCTTTCGATGTTTTTGAAGAATACAAAAAAAAAGAGAAATGTTTTCTCTTTTCGATATGAACTTGTTTAAGATGTTTTTAATAATAATAAATATATTTCGAATATATTATTTTATCATATACAGATCAATGGAAATATTTTTTCAAAATTTCTATTTATTTATAAAAGTAAAAGATTATAATTGTCATTGAATAGTTTGTAGATACGAATTGAAGATGATTATATTAGTAAAGTAAGAACTATGATAAATCAATTTTAATCATTAGACTTATTTAAAATATTTTTTATGAAAATTTTATACTTGAAAATCTAAGATAATTATATTTGATTAGAGATGAAAGAAAAAAAATGTCCTCTGATGATAAATAGAGATATAAAAATGTACATGATCATATAAAATAAGAAAGAACAGAAAAAAAACCGTGGTTTTAGTAACATACAGTTTGATATTTTATAAAATAATATATAATGATTACTCAGGCATAAAGTGTTCTCTAATAAAAACGTTGGTTTTAGACACGTAAATATAACCATTGATTTTTTTTACTCATTCTTACTCTATTCACACGTAGAGAAAGATAGATTTTGTAGTATTAAAAAGTTAAATTATCATTTTATTATGGTTTGTTATATACTTAATTAAATATTTTAAAAGATTTTATTTATTTAATTAGGCACCCAAAGATAATGAAGGAGAACTGCAGATCAATCCGATTGATGATGATACTAATATCATGGAAACAACGAAAAAAAAGAAAAAACCCGATAAATTATCAAAAAAGAAAGCAAAAGCAGAAAAAAAAGAAGTTAATATGGATGATCTCAAAAAAGAATTAGATATTGTAAGTTCAGATTATTTTATCAATCACAAATATCCTTATTTAATTTTAGGATGATCATAGATTAGCAATTGAAGAATTGTTACAACGATATGGAACAGATTCAAAATTAGTAAAATAAATTTGTTTGATATGAAATAAAGTTTGTAAATCTATCTCTAGGGTTTAACGGATGAAAAAGCAAAAGAAATTCTTGAAGCTGATGGTCCAAATGCGTTAACTCCACCAAAAACAACACCTGAATGGGTTAAATTTTGTAAACAAATGTTTGGTGGTTTTGCTTTTCTTCTCTGGATTGGTGCTCTTCTTTGTTTTATTGCACATGGTATTACAATTGCTACATATCATGGTGAAGCACCAAATGATAATGTTTGAAAAAAAAAGAAAATTCTTATTCTGTATAGAATTATATTTTATTTTTTTATAGTTATGGCTTGGTCTTGCTTTAACGATTGTTGTTATTGTTACAGGATGTTTTTCTTATTATCAAGAAGCTAAAAGTTCAAGAATTATGGATTCATTTAAAAATATGTAAGAAAAAAAAGATTTTTATTAACAAAAAAAATTGAATTTATTTATTTTTATTGTTAAGGGTACCACTGGTAAGAATTTCTAATGATTTTTATCTAATATTTCTATAAAAAAATGTATATTAGCAAGCAATTGTTATTCGAAATGGAGAAAGAAAAAATGTTAAATCAGAAGATTTAGTTGTTGGAGATATTGTTGATGTTAAGTTTGGTGATCGTGTACCTGGTTTGTCTTTTCTACTATTTTATTTTTCTACTATTCTTATCATTCTCATTAATCATAAATAGCGGATATAAGAATATTAGAAGCACATGGATTTAAAGTTGATAATTCATCATTAACTGGTGAATCCGAACCTCAATCTCGTTCAGCTGAAACAACACATGAAAATCCATTAGAAACAAAAAATTTAGCTTTTCTAAGTACATTTGCTGTTGAAGGTTTGTGCTTTATTTTTATTGTGATGATACAAAAAAAAAGAAATTTTTATAAATAGGTACAGCAAGAGGTGTTGTTATTCGTACAGGAGATCGTTCTGTAATGGGTCGAATTGCAAATTTAGCATCAGGTTTATCAACTGGTCAAACTCCGATTGCACGAGAAATAGCACATTTTATTCATATAATAACTGGTGTTGCTGTTTTTCTTGGAGTTTCATTTTTTTTCATTGCACTTGTTCTTGGATATCCATTTATTGAAGCTGTTATCTTTTTAATTGGAATTATTGTTGCTAATGTGCCTGAAGGACTTTTAGCAACTGTTACCGTAAGAATTTATTGTTAATTTTAAATTTTTCATAAATTTTCTTTTAATAAAAAAAGGTTTGTCTTACATTAACAGCTAAACGAATGGCAAAAAAGAATTGTTTAGTTAAAAATTTAGAAGCTGTCGAAACTCTTGGATCAACCTCAACAATTTGTTCAGATAAAACTGGTACATTAACACAAAATCGAATGACTATTGCACATATGTGGTTTGACACGCGAATTGTTGAAGCTGATACAAGTGAAAATCAACAAAGTAATTTTTATTGTTTTTTCCTTTTCTTTTTTTCGAAAGTTCCTTTTTTTTAAATATTAAGATATCACATATGATAAAGAGTCTTCAGGATGGTTAGCTTTATCACGTTGTGCAATGTTATGTAATCGAGCTGATTTTAAACAAGATCCAGATAATTTATCTAAACCAGTTTTACAACGTGAATGTAATGGAGATGCATCAGAATCAGCTTTATTAAAATGTGTTGAAATATCAGTGAGTAATTTCTTTCCTGAAACTTCTATTCTTCGGAAAAACTGATGAGAATAATGAATTGATATTTTTAGATTGGTAGTGTTATTAAATTTCGTGAATCAAATCCAAAAGTTTGTGAAATTCCATTTAATTCCACAAATAAATATCAAGTATCAATCCATGAAATGCGTACTGGAAATGATAATGATCATAGTCGAACATATCATTTATTAGTTATGAAAGGTGCACCTGAAAGAATTCTTGAAAAATGTTCAACTATATTTATTGATGGACAAGATATTGAAATGAATGATTGTAAACATTTATTTATTTAATTAAATAATAATTTGAATTATTTCTAAAATAGATTGGAGAAATCAATTTCAAAAAGCTTATATGGACTTAGGAAGTTTAGGTGAACGTGTTTTAGGTTTTTGTGATTTACGTTTACCAAGTAACAATTTTCCCAAAGGATTTCAATTTAATGGAGAACCACCGAATTTTCCTGTTGAAAATCTTCGTTTTCTTGGTCTTATGTCAATGATTGATCCGCCGCGAGCAGCTGTTCCTGAAGCGTTCGTTTTATATTAATATGAAAATTGAATTCTATTATTTTTTTTAGTGTTTCTAAATGTCGTTCTGCTGGTATAAAAGTAATTATGGTCACAGGTGATCATCCAATAACAGCAAAAGCAATTGCACGTGCTGTTGGAATAATATCAGAAGAATCTGAAACAGTTGAAGATATCTCACAACGATTAGGTGTCCCTGTCGAAGTTGTTAATCCACGTGATGCACGAGCTTGTGTTGTTCATGGAGGTGATTTAAAAGAAATGTCACCAGAACAATTAGATAATTTATTAAAAAATCATACAGAAATTGTTTTTGCACGAACATCACCACAACAAAAACTTATTATTGTTGAAGGTTGTCAAAGACAAGGTGCAATTGTTGCTGTTACTGGTGATGGTGTTAATGATTCACCTGCTTTAAAAAAAGCGGATATTGGTGTTGCTATGGGTATTGCTGGTTCCGATGTTAGTAAACAAGCTGCAGATATGATTTTACTTGATGATAATTTTGCATCAATAGTAACAGGTGTTGAAGAAGGTCGTTTAATATTTGATAATTTAAAAAAATCTATTGCATATACATTAACATCAAATATACCTGAAATAACTCCATTTTTAATGTATTTATTAACTGATACACCATTAGCATTAGGAACAATAACAATCTTATGTATTGATTTGGGCACAGATATGATTCCAGCTATATCATTAGCTTATGAACAAGCCGAATCTGATATTATGAAACGAAGACCAAGAGATCCGAAACATGATCGACTTGTTAATGAACGGTGGAATTTCAAATAAATAAATTTCGATTTTATTTTATTTTTTTTGTTTAGTCTTATATCAATGGCTTATGGACAAATTGGACCAATTCAAGCAGGTGCTGGTTTTTTTACATATCTTGTTATAATGGCACAAAATGGATTTCTACCATCCCGTTTATTGGGCCTTAGAAAATCATGGGAATCAAAAAATATCAATGATCTAGAAGATTCATATAGACAGGAATGGGTTTGTTTAAAATAATAAAAATTATTTTGTTTTATTTATATTTTCTAAAGACATATGAACAACGAAAACAACTTGAATTTACATGTCATACTGCTTTTTTTGTTACAATTGTTGTTTGTCAATGGGCTGTTTTAATAATTTGTAAAACACGAAAAAATTCCATTTTACAACAAGGAATGAAGTAAGAATATTATTCATTAAAATCATATTTACTGAAAAACGTTTTTTTTTCATTTAGTAATTGGATGTTAAATTTTGGTTTAGTTTTTGAAACCGTTTTAGCTGCAATTATATCTTATACACCATATTTAGATACAGCTTTGAATACTTATCCATTAAAGTAAATAGAAAGAAATAATAATTCGATTGAATTTTAATTATTTCTTTATTTAGATTTGTTTGGTGGCTTTTACCATTACCTTATTTTTTCTTAATTTTAATTTATGATGAAGTTCGAAAATATATTATTCGTCATAATCCTGGAGGTTGGGTTGAAAGAGAAACTTATTATTAAATTTCATATCGACTTTTACTTTTTATTCTCAATTTTGTTCAAAAGACTTCTTCTTTTTTCAATTAGAAATACTTCATTATTTACTTTATATTTTATTCTTATTTGTAATGAAACCTAATTTATTGTTCTAATTATGACAAAGATAATAAAACTAAAAACTTTTACTAATAAATAATATCGACGAAATTATGTAATTGTTACTAAAAGAGACAAAAAGAAAAACAATGTTGAAATTTTCAAAGGAAAAATGAATAATATCTTACCACAATTTCCAACTCCATCAATAAAAAATCTAAGAAGACGAGAATTAGTCCAATCCGTAACATATAAATTTCTATAATATTGATCAAATATTAAATCAAATGGTTCGCTTAGTAATTGTCTTGAATTTTGTTGAATTCCATCAATAATAATAGTTCCTGATTTCGCTTGTTGTGTCCATCTGACAATTCTATGATTACTTGTATCAGCTATAAAAATATCTCCATTTGAATGAAGAGCAATTCCTCTTGGAAAAGCTAATTGATGTGTTCCATTTCCTTGCCCATTGCCTCCAGCAATAACAACTCCTTCTTTAGCTCCTTTTATCCATTTAATAATTCTATGATTCGCACTATCTGATATATAAATTGCCTGATCATTTTCATTAAAAATAATATTTCTCGGTTGATTTAATTGATTTAAATTCGAACCTTTTCCATAACCACCAGCAATAACATGAACATTACTTTGTGTTGAATTTATTTTTTCCCATTTTGTTATACGATCTTTATTTATTTCTGATATAATTAATGATCCTTGATTATCGATTAATAAAGATTCACATTCAATATTTGGTATTATTGTATGACTAATTTTTGAATCTTTCATCCATTTTAAAACTCTTTTATTACCTTTATCACAAATAAATATATTTTCATTCATTTTATCAATAACAATATCTCTTGGGTATGATAATTGATCAGTTTCTTTCATTGAAATTGAAATTGGATTATTTATTGATTGTTCTGGTGTCCATAAAAGAATACGATGATTTCCAGAATCTGCTATATAGATTGAAGTATCATTTCTATCATCAAGAAATAATCCAGTTGGACCTTTAAGTTTATTTAAAACTGTATTACTATCAGATGACCAATCACATGATGGATGGAATGGTTTACTAGCTGTTGATGAAATAGGACGTGATGCTAAATATATTAACAAAATTATTTAAAATAATTTTTTTAAAGAAAATCAAACAAACTTGTTGTTATTGATGTTTTATTCCATGATGGACAAATTTCATTAGTTGCTTTATCCAATGGATAACATAATGATCGATAATCACAAAGAGGATGTTCAATACAAATAGAATTATGATCATGACATGTTTTACTAATTGTAGAACAAGGAATCATTGAAGAACAACGTAATGTTGTTAAACCACATATTCCCGAATCATCTTTTTTATCCCAACGATAAAAACATCCACATTCTTTATTTGGAGAACATTGATTATATTCACTAATACCATCACAAGTTGGAACACTTATTGATAAACCTAAATACAATTATATTAGTCTTGAAATTTAAATGAAAAAACTTACTACTAAGAATAATTGATAGAAAACACACAATATTGAATAACATTTTCTTTTTCGAAATGAAAGATAATAATATTGAAAAATATTTTTTGTCTCGTATTTATCTATTCACTGATTGTTCTACTCTCCTATCTAATACAACATGAGAATCATTGTCATATGTTTTAAGCAAAGGTTATAGGGTTATAGTCCTTCATATTTATATCGAATCTTTTGATTATCAATGAGAAAAAATATATAAAATCAGTGCATTTTGGTCATCATTTACCTGGATCAAAGTTGAAAATATTATTTTTCTTTTTTATGGACTTTGATCGGTTAGGTTAATGTTTTATCTAGAATATTTATAATTATTTCATTCGATAGTTTTATTGTTATTTAATAGTTAGATTTCAAATCTTTTAATAAATATAGTTTAAATCAGTATGATAAATTGGCGGTTATATTAAAAATGTCAATTTTATTAAATATTCTCTGGTTATTCTATAATCTATTGATAATTGGTAATAAATCTACAAAAGAAATAAGTTATAGAGGTATATCTATAACATGGCGTCGTCTTCCATCAATAAAATCTGATGTTATTTCACTGGAAATAATTCTATCAATATCTTTAACAGATAAAATATCTAATCTATGTGATTTTCATCATTCAAAATTCTATAAAATCGATGATAAGTTTGGTATAGAATGTATAGATTCATGGGATAATTGTATTTCATGGCCATTTCACATTTTATATATTGAATGTCAATCAAAAATTCATGGTAATTCAGATTTATTATTAGAAAAAAAAACGATTGATCGATAATTCTAGATTATCCACAGACTATGATTTTTAATAAAATAAATCTTTCACTTCCTTCAATATTTAATTCAAGTAATATTTATTATAAATTTCGATTTCCATCATTAAATTGTTCATGTTATTGGTATAATATTGATTCATCTGAAAATCAAATTGAATTAATATCTTATTTAAATTTAATTGAAATCGAAAAATTAAATTCTCCTCCAATAGCTCGTTTTCCTGAACATATTTATATAAATTTCAATGAAGATTTGATTTATTCACTTGAAATATTTGATCCTGATGAAGATCTATTTCATTGTTATTTATTATCATCATTAATCTCTTCAATAATAATTCAAGAAAATTGTATTTTAATAATAAAAGCAAACAGTCAAATAAATCAATATGAAATTCTGATTCAAATTGAAATTATTGAATATTTTAATAAGAATAAGAATCAAATACGTTCTCGTTTACCATATCATTTTATTGTATTTATTGATAATGAAAATAAAACAGATATATGTACTAATAAACCTTTGATTAATTTCTTAAATATTGAGAATAATTTAATTCATGTTGCATTAAATCAACCAATTGAAATTCATTTAATATCACAAAGTCAATGTCAAATTGAAATGGATGAATGTTTTATTCTAAGTGGATTTTATTGGAAAATAATTCAATCAATTATATATGAACATCAAAGTCAAATTCAATTACAATTTCAATGGATTCCAAAATCTATTCAACAATGTGGATATCATATTCATTGTATTCGATGTTTAGATCAATTTCAAAATTATAATGACAAATGTATTAATATCTTAGTTTATGGAAATGATTGTCGTAAGTTTATTCTTGCGTGTGGAAAGTAATTCAATATTTACTATTAGCGAGTTCAGAGAGTCACTAACAAAAATATATTCTATTAGAATAGAAAAGATATTTTTAACTTTTATATAATTCACGCAATCTATTTGGGATTAAAATATGGAACACGATATAGTTGCTCTAACGTCTGTCACGATCTCTACTCATCATCTGTCAATGTCTCTGATACAAATTATTATTCTCTTTCTCGTAGAGAAGAGTCCAGTAAACATAAATTGTCTGATTGCTTGTGTGTCCGCAGGGTCAAAAAAACATCAAAAAAGACATTTCTAGAAGTATTTCGATGCAGAGAGTTCGAATCTGAGGACTATTGAGTGACCGTGTGAAGGGGGGGGGACAAAGGTCAAAGGTAAAAAAAACATCGAAAACCGGTTTTTCCAGGAAATGTGAAGAAAATGCATTTCTATGAGAAAGAGCTAAGCGAGTCCTCGGACGAGCGTTACTTGTTAACTAATACGGATTGATAATGTCTGTGTAAGGTGAAAGTTTGTATCCCTAACACTTCAACATTTCGAACACATGTTTTAAGAATTTTTGACATGAGAAAGATATAATATAATTTATATGAAAGTGGAAGAAATTTTCTGCTTGATTCGAAACCATTGTTAATGTATATTTTTATCTTAGGAAGATTCTTCTATTATGATAGTTGTCATACAAAAATATATAGTTACTGTTATTGACTCTTAATAATGAAAGCTTTCTCTGCTAGTAGTACTTATTGACTAATTTGATCATTCTTATTTTACATATCTTCGAAATCAAGATCTTCAGAAAACTTGATATCTATAAGAATTTTGACTTTATTCGCCAAGATCTTCTTACTTCGAGACTCTTCGTTAACTTTCTTGTTGATTAAAATAGAAAAATGAGTAAATATATTTAAATCTACTTATTCAGATTTCTATAATATTCTCTTTCTCATAGAGAAGAGTCCAGTAAACATAAATTATCTGCTTGCTTGTATGTCCGCAGGGTCAAAAAACATCGAAAATCGATTTTCTGGAAAAGACATTTCTCGAGGTATTTCGATGCGGGGTGTTTGAATCTGAGGTCAGTTGGGTAACCATGGTGAGGGGTGGGTGTGGGTGAAAGGTCGAAAAAACATTGAAAATTAATTTTTCACGGTTTTCATTTGTTTTTCCAGTAAATGTGAAGGAAATGCATTTCAACGAGAAAGAGCTAAGCGAGTCCTCGGATGCGCGTTACTTGTATTTTTGTTGATTTTGTCTTTACTCTCTGAAAATAGTTTATAACATTTATGTTCACATAAATTAGATTTGAAGAAAACGAAACATATGAAGACATATTATAATATTACATTGAAAAGGATACCATTGAATTGATAGTTTCCTGTTATTAATATGTGAGAGAAATGTTTGAGTGATGAAATATTTAATTTAATATATAGTTACCTTGTATTGAAGACATTCACTAAGATAGATATAATCTTTATCTAGAAAATGTGAGTAATATAAATAAAATTTGTTCATGGTCTCCATTCAATATCTGGACAAAAAATAACGAAACAACATACAAACGTACTCGAATTTGTTATGATAATTCGAATTCAAAAAATGTATGTTCATTTTGTTATGGTTCCAGTATAGAATTTCAATCAAGTTTAGCTTTTAGAAAAGGTTTTTATCGAATAATTTTATTTTTTAAATAAACTCTTTGTTTTTTTCCTCTTAAATAGATTTGAAATTATTTGAAGAAAGTTTATTATCTCCAATTCGTGCACATTCAACAATGAAAATTTTATTAATAGTTACAATTATTTCCATAATCATTTTTCTTTTTACAATTTTTATTTCAATTTATTATGGAATTAAAAAGAATATTAAACAAAAAAAATTCATTTCCTAAGAACTTTTCTTTTTCTTTTCAGATAAATTCTTAGAAAATATTTTTTTTAAAATTAATAAAGCCCAATAAATATTTAATAAACGTGTTAATATACATAATACTGCTTGAATAAAAGCAATTAGAAATGAAGTTATATCATGAAAATTCCAAGCCATTTTAAGAAATTGTGGTGCAGCTCGAAATGCATAAAAAAATATAATTGATCCATAAAATAAACGACTGAGAAAAAAAGAAGCAACAAATAATAAAGAAAATATATGATGTAAACGTGGTTGATTACGGTAAATTGTTTTTAAATTTAATGGAATTGTCGAAAGTTCTTCAGCAAGATAATAAAAATGACATGAATGACCTACTTTACTATATAATCCAAGTAAAATTGATATGAGAATAACGATATGATGAATTATAGCTGAATTATTTCGAACTGATTTATGAATAAACATTAAAAATAAATCATAGATTAAATAACCTGTTGAATAACAAACACTATAAACCATTATTTCATCACCAGTACCAGATATTCCTCCACCAAGAATTCGATTGATTTGTTTAAAATTAATTTCATATTTAAAAAAAAAATTCACAACACCCACAACAGAAATAAATGCATGAATTGTTGATATTATATGACTTTTAAGAAATGGACTTAAGGATGATGGAAGAATTTTATACAATAATATGTTTATTATTGTTGAAATTATTATTAAACTCATTATTGGAACATTTGAGGATGGTGTATTACCCATATCTAAAGTTTGATTTAAAATATATTAATGATTATTTTTCTTTTTATATTAGAAAACTTACATTGAATACGAAGTTGATCATTTTGAGACATTATTTATTTGTTAGAGTATTTTACTCCGATAGGTAAAAAATATATAATATCATAGGAAGAATTTGTCTTTGACAATATTTTTCTTTCGTTAGACCTTGACGATTCTTTAAGATAAGAATGAACCAGAAGAAATTTTTCTTTTTATAATATAAATATATTGTCGATGTACTTGCTTCAGGATTTATGACCGACTGTTACTCGACAAATAATAAAGAAGGAAAAAGAACACGTTCATTCGCAAGAAGAAGAAAAAAAATAGGATTGCCATGTTTTCCAGAAACTATTCTTTTTCTCTTATCGATACGACATCTATAATTTCTCAGAAAAAACTTTTCTCTACTCATTATCTTTTAGGAATCAAACATGCATATGTGATCTTATACTTTCATTATTATTAATTAAATAATATCAAAGAAAAAATCATATTTTATTAGTTTAATATTACACATATACGCACAAATAATTTCAAATTATTTTCTCTAAATAAAGGAAACCGTTCTTCTCTATTTAACTATATAACATAGCTTTTTTTCCATGGGGAAAAGAATAAAAAGTATTTTTCTTCTAAAATAACATTATTCATTCATTCTTCATTTCTGATTGCTAAACATAAATACTATTTTTTTAATTATGATGCACGATTTTATCAACATAAGGCTATAGTTTCAATATTTCATTACCATTGAAGATTGTTGATGTTAGGAATTGTATATTAAAAATAAGCTTGTGCTAAGAATAATGACTTGTAATAATTAATGAAGATATTTCTTGTCTTGTAAATATTTTCACTTCTATAGACTTCGAATAAAATCATAATTATTTACTCAAAAATTTTTAATCTCAAACATTGTTTTCTATATAAATAAAAAATATTTAAAAAAAATAATGAAGGCGAATGATATTAGAGATTCAATTAGTTTCATTTATATAAATATTCAAAGATGAACAATGATTGCATTGATGATTTAATAACACATTGGAATCCGATATTGACTTTAATTGTTATATTTATATAAAATAAATGTGGTAACTTCGGATTCCATCCGAGAGTTATGTGTACTGCAAAAAGTATATATAGAAATCATAGAAAAATATCAGTATTTTTGCAATAACTCGGGAATGGCCCGGCCAATCAGGCTGATCTTCGAACTCGACCAAGATTTTGATGAGACAGTTCTGTGCACAAAATTTCAGCTCAATCGGACTATTCTTTTAAACGTTATTGTGCATACGGACGGCCACACTGACCGATTCTAGTAGTGTACTCACTTTTTGAGTACACAAAAATATGTGAGAAAGAAATGTCTAATTTATTTTACTTACTTACTGAATATTATAAAATTTGATCTGAATGTTAAAGAATATATTCCATCAAATGAGTCAATAAAATCAAAGCTTTTCTATATTTCATTGAAATGCTTCTTCAGAATGATTGTCAAACAAGTAAAATACAATTGTGAATATAAACAATTTTTTTTATTTAAAAAATATTGTTACGACTAGAAAAATTTTACAAAAAAATCGAATAAGATTAGTCAATAGATTTTATTTTGATAATTTAATTTCCAAACACAATAAATATAATGAATGATTGGTTTTTCTTCGATTAATGTTAAACAAAAATTTGTTAAAAATAATCCAATAGCAAAACATATTTGTGCGAAAATATTCTCAATTAATATTTGACTTAGATAACATAATATAAATGACATGGATAATATTAATAGATAATGAGATGAAAATAGATAAGATTTTGTCCATTGAATTCGAGATAGATATCGATTTATTAAAAAATAATTTATTAATATTCTTCCTAATAAATTTAATGAATTTAATATTATTATTGAAATTATACCGAACATTTTAATAAATAGAAAATTTAATATTAAATAAATCAATGAATAAAATAATAAAAGATTTTTATAATTATTTAATTGTTTCACGGACATTATTGATTGAATAAATGATTCATTTAAACAATTTATACCATTTAATAAGATATTTATTAAATATAAACGAAAATAAAATATTAATTGAGAATTTATTGAGAATTTTGATCCAATATACAAATCAATTAGATGAGAAGAATAAGGGATAATAAATATTATTAATAAGATCGATATTATTACAAATAAACGAATTAAATTATTTAAGAATGTTAATGCATTTAATTTTATTGTACGTTCTTCTACAATAAAAAATAAATACAATAAAGTGAAAACGTTTTTAACGTATCTCAAACATATCAGTCAATAATAAAATACTCGACTAGTGTTTATTGTCATTTCTGTCTTTGAAAATGTTATTCACTATAAAGATGTTCAAATTTAACTAAAATTCATTTTGGAAACTAGGAGAAGAATACTCATGATGAGAAATAATAATTGAAGAGTAATCATTTGTTTATTATTAAATAATCTTTGAAATTCTCAACTCATTGCAGATTTCCGTTGTTGACAGTTTAAAAATCTATATTAAATTGTCACGAAATAAGATAAAAGATTGGTTTAAATATAATTATGTCTGATGATGCATAAAAACGATTTTACTAATGCACTTATGATCTTCTAGCTAAGAAGGAGAATATTTCATATTCGAGATGAGAGATGTTTAGAGTCAATTTTTTCAGAAAACTCTAATTATCTCGTAGTACTCTATCAAGTGCTGAATATTAGTTGATGTGTATAGAATAATATTTTTCTATTGAAAAAGAATTAATGAAATGTGTCACATACCATTTGGTGTAGGTGGTTGATAATTATTTCGAGAAATCGTTTGATCATCTTTTCTTCGTTTTACTAACATTTGATCATCTTGAATAAAAAAATAATTTTGACTAATATTTTCATTTAATTTTGTTCTTGAAAATGTTTGTTGAAAATAATTCAAAGAAATTTGTTCTATTGTTGAAAAAATTAAACGTGGAAAAATATTTGTTAATAAATAAATAATATGATAAATGCCTTGTTCTTCATAAGATATAAGATTGAAAAAAATCATTAAATATTTTTCACCTTCTGTTAAAATTTTTATTGATATTCCTTGTTTAAAAAATTTCAATGTATTATTTACAAGTTTATGATCAACAAATGGAGATGTAGGTTTTAATAATAAATCGGATAACGATGATATTATAAACAATTCACGACGTTTTTCTTTTTTTTGTTTTAAAAAATATATATAATAACTTAATGTTATTATTAATGAATAGATTATATAACCAATACCATAATAATATAATGAACATTCAGGATTGTTTATTATAAGATATGTTTGAAGACCAAATCCTATTGAAAAGAAAAAATGAATGAGAAATAAATCAAATTGATTTACCTATAATTGAAGCAATAAATTGTATATAAATATTAATAGAATAATTTCTTGTAACTGTTATTAATAAATAAAATGGTTCGGATAAAAGTTCAATAAAAGCAGCGCATGCATACATAAAACAAGCTTGATTATAATATGGAATTAATAATATATTTGATGAATTCATTCGAATAAATAATGTTAATAGAAAAATAAATGAAATAAAACTTATTCCAATCGATATAATAAACCATATTAAATTAATATAATGATAAACTGAATGAATATTATTAAGTTTAGGTACATTATGTCTTAAAGATTCTCTTGTTAAAAATAATATTGTTGTATAAATTAATTCTAAATGAATATTAGCTAAACCAATTATATTCAAATTAATAGAACGAAGAATTAATCCGTTGAAAATTAAATTTATTAAATAAAATAAGATTTTAGAAATTAAATTTTTGATTGTTTCATTTTGAATTATTGAAGAAATAAAAGACATAATTAGTTTTTTGTTAAATGATAAAATAAGAAGATCTTAGTTAAAGAAGAAAATAATCTTATATAAGATAACCAATATAAATCCTTTTCATCTCGTGACATCTATTTGAATAAAATAAAAATGAAAATTTTTATTGAAAAATCTTTAATTAATCTTCAATTTAAATATTTGAAAAAAATATTTTTTATGTTAAAATCCTTAGGAGGAAATAATGGATATTTTTACAATGAATTTCATTGGTTATTGTTTATAAACCATAAGATGATCAAAACTTATTTGTTTTACTTTTCGTTTTTTTTTTCCTATTAGAATTATGAAAAAACTAATGATTTTCATTTCTTTTTTTAGATAATTATCATTCTCTGTAAAAGAAAATAAAATAAAAATGGGTCCACGTAAAGGTCAAGCAGTAGCTAAAGTGGAACAAGTTAGTTTAGGTCCACAAATTGCTGAAGGAGAACTTAATTTTGGTGTTGCACATATTTATGCAAGTTTCAATGATACTTTTGTTCATGTCACTGATCTTTCTGGAAAGTAAGATTTCAATTTTTTTTGTTTAAATAAAAAAGAAAATCAATTCATTTTTTTATTGTTAATTCTTCAAGAGAAACAATAGCTCGTGTAACTGGTGGAATGAAAGTTAAAGCTGATCGTGATGAAGCCTCACCATATGCTGCTATGTTAGCTGCACAAGATGTTGCTGAACGTTGTAGAGGTTTAGGTATTACAGCATTACATGTTCGACTTCGTGCAACTGGTGGAAATAAAACTAAAACACCTGGACCAGGTGCTCAATCAGCTCTTCGTGCTCTTGCTCGATCTGGAATTAAAATCGGAAGAATTGGTTTGTTTTAATTTTAACTTTTTGATTCAATAAGAAAATCTTCTTTTATTTTTTTCTTGTAGAAGATGTAACACCAATTCCATCAGATAGTACACGACGAAAAGGTGGTCGACGTGGTCGTCGTTTATAAACATCAAATATATTTACAACACACAAATGTTTATCTTTATATTCATCAAAGATTTTTTTATTTTGTGTGTATGTTTATTATTGTTTAAAAAGAGCCGTTTATTTATTCATTTGTCATCTATATGAATAACAATAAAGGAGAAAATATTTAACATTAACTATTTTATTTGTTTATCTTTGACAAAATAAAATATATATTTTTCATTTTCAATAACATATTTTATTATAGAACCAATTCATGAAGATTTTCTAAAGAACTCATTTGTGACAAAACAAAAAGTAGCAAATAAAGTTCTTTTTATATTATCTTAATATTTTCTGTCAATCAATACATTGATAGAATATCATATGAGAGTAATTAAATAATAGAGAATAATCTGATTTTAGTATTAAAAAATCTTCTCAATTGCCCAACCATTTCGATCATATAGAAGATTGTTGTATTTTATTAAATTTACAAGATATTTGTTAATTATCCATCAATGCTTGAATATTTTTGAAAAAAAAAAGAAAAGATAAAATAGAAATTTATTTTTTTGAATTATTATCTTGATCGTTCTTTGAAGTAATTGTTGTTAATCCACCTGCTCCTGTATTAGTACCTAATCCAGATGTTGGTCCTAAACGTTCTTCACCTCCACCAACATGAGAATGAGCAAGACTTCCTGTATCGGGCATAGCAGGTGCAACACCAATTCGTTCATATGTTCCAGTTGATGTTGCTGTTGTTCCAACTGTTCGTTCTAAACCAGCTGTTCCTGAAACTTCTTCTCGAGGTTCAGCTGATGTTCCTTTTTTTCCATCGTGTTCCGACATTATATTTAAATAATCTATAAAATAAAAATTTGATTTATATGCCAATCAAATATATTTTTTCTTATCGCATGATTTTCACCATTTTTCAAATGAATTCTATCGTTTGACCTCTATAGTTTATTAAATACGCCCTCTGTAAACATATATATATATTGATCACAAAAAAAAACTTATTTTATTTTTTATTTTTAAAAAAAGATGATTTTAAACAAGTGGATAGCTAGCTGAAGTGGCAATTCCACATTGATTTTGTTTATTACGACTCATCCAAATATAACCTTGTTTACCCCAATTTGTTCCCCAAGAATTTTTAACAATATAATAATCTTGATTATTGAAAGTATCATATCCAACAGCTAAAACACCATGATCAAGTAAATATGGTAAACAATGAGGTTCATCATATACTCCAGTTGAATAAAATTGAAATGAACTTCTTGATGCATCAATAGCAACAGATATTGGACCTATTGTTGCAATAGCAGCTTGAAGATCTGTTTCATTACCCATTTTAATTTGAACAAAACCCTAAAATACAATATTTTATATTTTTGTTATTAAATAAAAATATTTACAGTATCGGTAGCACCAACATTTTTTGGATCAAAATTACATTTATGACGTTTAGCTTCATAAGGATAAGTCGATTCTGTATCAATTCCACCATTAGATTTAATATATAAATAAGCAATTTCCATAATTCCTCCATGACATCCTAAATTAACTGAGCAATCAACTAAATTTTGTTCAGATAGTGAAACAAGTTCTGATGTTTTAGCAAAATGTTGTCCTTCAAGTGTGCCAGTTGTTGAAAAAGCCCAACATGAACCACATTGTCCTTGATCTTTAACTGGTGTCACATAACCTTTCGTCCGCCAATCTATTGAATAATATATATTAAATATAATATACGTATATATATTTGAATAATCTTACCAACAGAACTTGGTAAAACAATATTTGATGGAGCTAAAAATGTATGACGATCCATTTGTTCTGTTTCACTTTTTAAATTCATTTTAAAACCATTCATTTGTTTTCGAAATTCTTCATTTGTCTTAAAATATTTAAAAAGAAAAGAAAAATTCTAGAAAAACATTATTTTTATTTTTTAATATTTACCATATCACCAAATTGATTCATTTCAAGTGTATATTTATGCATACCAATATCAGATTCAAGATTATGTTTTTGAATCATTGCAAGATTTTCTTCCCAAATATGACGACTAATTTTGTATAAATAAATTTATTTTTTCAAAAAAAATGTTTTTAAACAAACCGATTTATTTCTTCTTCATTTGATGAATATTCTTTTCCAAAGACACGTTTAAATAAAGACCATGAATCATCTAATTGATTATTAAATGTTGGAAAACAATGTCCATTGAGAAAAAGTACACATAATATAAAAAATGATTTCATTCTTGACTTGAAGATATGTAACTTGCTACTTATTAAAACAAAAATAATCGCTATCTTTATATACAGACAAGAGTTTTTCTTCTGTTTAAATCACAATGCTCGTTGAGATAACAAAATGATATCACATAATCTAACATTGATAACTGTTTATTTTTGTATTTTATGTTCGATGAAGAAACATTTGAAGTCATAATTAAGTTATATAGATCAATTTGAAAAGCTTACATATTTTCTTATAGTATTAAAATATAAACAGTATAATATAAGTTTCGATCTCATCTGTATTTTGTATATAGCTCTTTTTTCTTGCTATCGCTTACATATCATTTTTTATCTCAAAGATGTACCACGCAATTCTCGATAAAATGAAAACATGTTATACTCTTTATAGATGTCATACAATTAAAAATTGAATACTTCAGTATCATCATATAAAAAAAAGGGATCTCCGCGCAAAATTAAATAAGTTTTATTTTTTTTTCTGATTACTGTTTTTCATGCTTTGTACGCGGATGTAGTTTTTTCTATTCATTATGATATTAACAGTAAACTGAAATTTTTTAATCGATTAACAAAAAGAATAAGATTTATCAATGAATCCAATACATAATCTGTTTCGAAGAGCATCATCTAAGGTAGATATATTGTATATCACAAATAGTAATTCCAGTTATTATATATGATTTCATTAGGTCAACGTAAAGAAGACCATATCGCAAGTTCGTACAGTACTTAATGGACGGACAGAAGATGAACAAGTTAAACATATTTTGCGGACATTGAATAATACAATACATAAAGCGGCACCAATCATTGAATATGTGATTGATGATGTCTCATCGAGATTTTCAAAAGTAAATATATTTAGTTTAACTTTCAGAATACTATCGTAGATTTCATTTAGACAAAAGAATCTACAATAAATCCTTCATTACGTAAGTTTTTGTTATAGAAAAAAAATGTCAAGTTTATACATTTCATAAGAATTAAGTTTTCGAAACAACATCTTTCATGTACAAATCATTTGAAAAATCTTCGATCCAAACTATGAATCATTTTTCCAACTTTAGTAAATCTTTCAATAAAAAATCAAATTTTTATGAAGATATATTTGCTAAGAAAAATTGGTCGTGGGAGATAATTGTACTTATTATTATTGTTTTTGTTCTCATACTTATTTTGATAACACTACTGATGACTGAAGTCATCATGAAAAACAATAAGCAAACAGAAGAAACGAATTCATTGAGAAGATCAATGGATTCAGTATCTTCAATTAATCTAGATTGATGACGAATTCTTATCGAAACTACATTCAAATATAAAAATGTTTCTATTATCATTTGAAAAATTGATAAAGAATATAATCATATATCATTATGCATTTTATAAAATACTTGTCTTTTATTGCTTATGGCGTATTCTTCAGTCATGACAATTATATTTTCATATGTAAACGACGATCATAATCATCCTTCGAATCTAATACAAGCTAGAGCTTCCTTTTATATTACGACAGAAAATATTGAATACAACCAGATTTAAACTTAATTATTACTATAGTATTATTTTATATACTATTCAATACAAATAGGCTATAGAACTTGTGCTTTTTATACATGATAATCTGTCAACGGTTCGTGAGAAACATAATAATGAACGGTTTTATTATATCACATAGTATACTACAATACAACAAACATAATGTTCTTCTGTTCTTGTACACATCAGAATAACAGCAAAGTTCAACTTGAAAAAATAAAACATGTCAGTTCTCAGTAATTCGTGATCTTTGTTTGCTTTAAATAGATGGCATAATACAACCGGACGCAGTAAAATTTTGAATTCGATTTTCCGCAGAACATATAATGTTATCTGTATTGTTGTACGTAGGATATATGAAGTTAGGCTAGTCTATGGGGCCTTTGAGAAATTTTTGCCGGATTCATATCGGATAACTTTTAATGACTGACGATCGTAGTGCTACATCAAACTATTGATAAATTTGACAGATAATTTGTAGAACCATTACGCTGTAAATAACTGAATGTCGGTAACATATCCTTGAAATCATTTCAAAACAAAAGTTATCCAAAAATAACATTACATATAAATCATCAAGGTTTATCTTCTTTTATGAATTAAATGTAGTAAATTTTTCTTTCATTGAAGATTAGGTTCGGATTGCTTGTTCACAATCTATGAATGTTATTAATATAATTAACAATTTATTAGCAGTTGGTTGTGTATTGATTAATTTCTACACTAAAACTAAGTATACGTATAATATAAAGTGAACTTTTCTTTTAATTTCACACAATCGTACTGGTAATAACGTAAGTAAAGTTAGCAGCAGATTCGAGTATTCGTTGCTGACATTCGCCTATGGACTTGGGCTATGGCTAAGATATCTTGGGCCGGATAGAGAATTTAATTCTGCATCGAATGGTGTATTTCGATTTGGGGGTCATCGAGCAAAAAATGGGTGTTTGGGTGAAAAAACTGGGTGAACGAGGAGTTTTATTCAGTTTCACCGAGTAATCCCTGCTGACATTCGCCTAGGGACTTGGGCTATGGCTAATACTCCTGGGCTGGATAGAGAATTTA
>CAJNOI010000213.1:40629-68473 GCA_905250115.1 Adineta steineri
ATAAAAAATAAAGTAATCTTATTCTATTTTATTAGTGGTACATCTCCTCTATACGTAGTAAAAACAATATTTGATGATGCTCCAACTGAAAAAGAAGTTATTGGTGCTATATCATTAATCGTATGGAGTTTGATTGTTGTAGTATCTTTAAAATATGCTATATTTATATTAATGGCAGATAATCGTGGTGAAGGTGGTCCATTTGCTTTATGTAGTTTATTGACAGGTCCAATAAGTAATCTTCGTTATCGCACAAAACAATTTGTTAGTGTTATATCAATTATTGCTGCTTGTTTATTGATAGGCGATGGTGCTCTTACACCAGCCGTATCAATTCTATCAGCATTTGAAGGTTTAGTTGTTGCTAAACCATCACTTGCACCATGGACAGTACGAATATCTGTAATCATTATAATAATTTTATTTCTATTTCAAAGATGGGGTTCATCACGTCTCGGAATTTTTTTTGGACCAATTATGATTTTATGGTTTATTTTATTAGCAACAATTGGTATATGGCGTATAACATATAAACCTTCAATATTAAGAGCATTTAATCCATGGGAAGCATTACATTATTTAATTCGAGAAGACAAGACAGGTTTCTATCAAATTGGTTCAATATTCTTATCAGTTACTGGTTTAGAAGCAATGTATGCTGATTTAGGACATTTTGGACGATGGCCTGTGAGATTTTCATGGTTTGCTGTGGTTTTTCCAGCTGTTTTACTTAATTATTTAGGACAAGGAGCAGTCATTATTTTAAATCCAGCATTTATTGATAATCCGTGAGTTTAAGAAAAATTAGTTATATGAGAGATAAAAGAGATTTTTATAAAAATATTATTTTTAGTTTTTATCATGCAGTACCACATTGGGCATTATGGCCTGTTCTTGTCTTTTCAGTTATAGCAGCAACAATAGCTTCGCAAGCAATTATTACTGGTTCATTTTCATTAGTTTCTCAAGCTATTGCAATAGGATTTTGTGTACCATTTCCTGTAATTCATACATCTCGTTCAATAATTAGTCATATTTATGTTCCAGCTATTAATTATTTTCTTTTAGCATTAACTCTTGCTGTAACAATTGGATTTCAAACAAGTGATAACATAACCGATGCGTATGGTGTAACAGTATGTAGTGTTATGGTTTTAACAACAATTCTTTATATGATGGTAATGCGTTATACTTGGTTGAAACCAATTTGGCTTGTTGTATTATTTGGAATATTTTTAATCATTGATTTATATACATTTGCAGCAATATGTACTACTAAAATTCCTTCAGGTGGTTGGGTTGCTATTATTATTGCATGTGGTATTTTTATAGTTTCATTTAGTTGGTATTATGGAAATATTCGTCTTCAATATTATCTATCTCAACATTGCAAAACAAATTTAATAGAAAATTTACCAGCTCGGTTTGGTGGTCTTCAAGATTCTTATCATGCAGCAAATAATATTGATAATGAAACAGAATTCAATGAAAGTCCAGACGACGATGATGATGATGATGATGATGATGAAGAAGATCAAAGAAAAAGCAAACGATTAAATAATAATTCAAAAACAATTTCAGTTTCTACTATAGAGAATCAGTCTAGTGTGGTATCAATAGAAAATATCGAAGAAAATCGTTTAATCGAACCTGATGTAACAATAACTCCAGGTGTTGGTTGTTTTTTAACAACATCAAAAAAATATACGCCATATGTGTTCGAAAATTTTCTTTGTCGAATGCATGCTCATCAAGAAATATTAGTATTTCTTAAACTTGATTGTGCACGAATGCCAAGTGTTGATGATGATCAACGATTGATTATTCGAGCTTATGGAAAAAATATTTATCATATTTCAGCTATATTTGGTTATACAGAAACAAATATTAATCTTTTTAATATACTTCATTTAGCAAGACAATATTATGATGTTCCTATATCAGCTAATGAATCATCAATGACATTTTATCTTCCTGATGAAACTATACATGTTAATACACACGGATGGAAAACTTGGTTAAGACGATGGCCTTTATATGCTTATTCGATTTTAAAAACTTTATATCCCGGTATGCCATTAAATTTTAAAGCAATGCCACAAAATACAATTAAAGTTGGAACACTTGCTGATTTGTAATATTTTATTTTAATACTTTTATAATATATCAAGCTTCATTTTGTATTCTATTGTTTACATTTTTTAATCAATATATATTTTAAAATAAATTTTCGTTGTACAAATATAAAATTTATTTATTATCATAATAAGGGTCAAAAAAACATATTTTATTTCTATAATTTAACTAAAGATTATCTTCAATATAGATTTGTCCATATCAATTATAAATCTATTGTTGTAATTGTATTCAATTCACTCACGTTCAACGTATTTCCCAGTGGCGGATTTAGGGGGAGGGGGGGCGATGGGGACGATTGGCCCCCCTTCCAATTTTTTTTTGATTTTTTACAGCAAAAATGAACGAAAAAATAGGTTCACACTGCTTCAGTTGGACTTAAAAAATAGCTTTTAACCAAAATCGCCCCCACCCCCCCCCGACAACGCCCCTCCGTATTAAAAAAAAAATCCCCCACCCCCACCCCAGATATCGCTCCTCCATACTCAAAAACAAAAAATCCCCTACCCCCTCCCCAGGTATTGCCCCTCCATACTAAAAAAACAAAAATCGCCCCCCGTTCCAAAATCCTAGATCCGCCACTGGTATTTCCCTAATGAACACTGAAATTCTATTAGGATCATATAGTTTATAAACATCATAGACTAAAATGCTATCCGAATGGTACTAGTACAGTATAGAAACAGCGTAACTTACCGTTATGTTATCAAATAAATGAGTTCTGTAAGAAAACTTTGTTTTATCAACTATAAGCAACCAAAGAGTATAACTGTGATCCAAAAAAGAAATGAATCATACTGGTCTCTATTTTGCATCTTAAAATGAATTCCTATCATTAGAAATAATTAAATGACACCTTTGGAAATCTAATCTGTATAATAGTAAGGTTATAAAAGAAAAACAAATAAATCTAAAAATGTTATATTCAATATTTACTATGAAAAAAAAAAGAATTATTTATCTTTATGTCTCTGTTGCCATGTTTTATCTACATAAGCATCAATATGTTCTTGAGATGGTAATTTACTCAATGTTTTTAAAAGATTTGTTAAATAATCAACTTTAATTTCTTGTTTTTCAAGCATTTTTTCGGTAGTTGATTTTTCTTGTTCAATAATTGTTTGAGCTTCTTGAATTTTTCTAATAATTATTCGATTTTTAAGTGTAATAGAATGAACAACAGCATGAATAGCTCGAACTATTTTCCATAAACGTAATACAACAATAGCTGCAGCTGCACGTCCGGCTCTTCCAATATTTCCATAATGAAAATATATTTCCATTACAAATGATGTAAATACAATAATACTATCCAATAAATATAACACATTTTTATAATGTTGAAAACCAAATGTAAAAAATGATAGGAAGATTTCAAGTACAAATATTATTAATAATACGACGGAAAAATAGAAAAGAAATAATTCAGCACGACTTAAAGCCACGGAATATGGAAGTAAACATGTATCTCGTTGTAAAGTTGTATTATATTCTATCAATTCTTGATCCGTTAAACATGGTGATGATAATTGAGCTAAATTAAATTAACAAAAATTTATTTTATATATCTTAGAAGATTTTAATGAATGATATAGTAATTAAAAATTCTTTTTTCTCTCATCATAATTTCAGTTTTGATCGATCTTATTAAATTTGTTGAATATTAGTAATAAATCGTAGTAGTTACTTTTTTAACGCGAAAAATGTCCTTAAACCCATTTCAGTCTATTGAAGTAAATGATGTTTTTTTATTTTTCTCATTATTTATCGTTTTTGAAGTATCCTCCAGAAATACTTGGAAAAGATCCATCTAATTTTCTTATTATTACATAATAAATTAACATACCAAGAACTAAATCAACAAGTACGACAATAAGATCAATAACAACTAAAACAATAATAGAATAATGAAATTTTGGTAATACAAGATAATGTGCTAATTGTCGTCGAGCTATTTGAATCCAGCTATGTGAATCATTTATTGATTCTTCGTCGGAATTTTTTAATTCTGATTCAAGTGAAAATTTTTGAAGTTCTTCAATAATACTGCTTAATTTAATATCTCCTTGTGAATGTCGTGGTAGTTTTAATTGATTATTTTCTTTAACAACTTTCCATTTACTTTGTTTTATATTGGATGAAAATGATTTAACATTTATATCATCATTATTAACTTCTTCAACATTTCCAGGTAAACTTATTTCTTGTAATGGTTTTATAACAATTTTATCCATTATTTTATTTCAAATATTCTTCATTCAATTACATGAACATTTCAATCAAACTAAAAACAAAAAGAAGAAAAACAATTTTTATTTGATGAATAAAAAAACATGACTAAAGAAATATCTTAAAAGTCTTATGATGATCTAGAAGTTTAATAGATATGATTTTTATCTACTTGTTTTTCTTCTATGAATCATTTTAATGAGTTGGATAAAAAAACGTAGTTCGAGGTAAACAAACGTTTTAAAGACTTCTAAGAACAGTTTGATTAAATCATTTGTTTGGATTTACATATATTCAACACCTGCGCAAGCGAGGGGATGTACACCTCCCCAGTCTCAGATCTTTCGCGCGACCACTACATATATTTCAGCATTTTTAAATAAAAACTAATTCCTCTAATCAATCTATTGACTTAAAATATATGTTAGAAGTATTTTTGAGTACAAGAGTACCTTACAAATTTTTCTTTACTTGATTAAAAAAATTCTCTCACGTGTTGTTGAATCTTTTGACTAACGAGAAAATTTTCCATAGAATGTTCGATAGACTGAACGAGTATGTTAATTAATACCTGCCAAATGTTGATGTATTGAACTAATTCTTAGGATGTATTCGATCAAAAAACTTGTGACATACAGATAGTAGAGTACTCTTTCCGATATTATGATTAGAATTGATTGAATACATCTACTCAAATTTTATCCAAGAAATATTGACTTATGATTATGATCATCTTAGTCAATATTTATTTAATATTATGAAATTTATTTCAATAGAATAATAATATTTACGATAATCAGATTAATTTCTTTTTTTAATATATATTAATTTAATTTGTGACTACTCAAATTTCCTTTATGTTTTGTTTATAGAACAAATAACTCAAATATTTATAGAATAGAATCACTTTTTTCAATTCAAATCAATACAATACATTTACATTTTTGTTCATTTCTACTCATCGAAATTTCAATATGAACAAAAAAAATGTTATTATTATTATTATTCTAATTTCAATATAAAAACATTAATAGTTTTTTTTTCTTAGAGAATTATTCAATTAACATATTTAAGATAAAAGAAAAATTTGATTTCGAAATCTTATTTATTAAAAATTTGAAAATAAGAAGTATTAACTTACATAAGTAGATAAAACTGCTAGTCGATTTCATATGTTGTTAATGATATATATTTATATATATATTGTAGGATGTTCTTTACTAAGAAATAGAAAGAGATTCATCGTTCTTAGTCTATTTTTAGCGGAATCAAAGCGCGAAAGAAAAAAAAGAGGAAGGAAAATTAATATCCGAATAAAATAAGATAGAGAACGATAAATTGTTTCAGTTCTGATTTTTACTATCCCATCAAGTCTAGATTAATAAACTAAATTAATAAGTATGCATTAATCTGTCATGTCGAATTATTTCAAATAGATTCAACTGAATGATTAAGTTATTAGGAATTCTCTAACCATATTTACATAAACTACAATAGAAAACATATTTTAATTTGCAAAATATTACAATAATAAATTAATATGTTATAATAATTAATATCGAACAAATTTTTATTTAATATGAATTTTATTTTACTTTTTCACACAATAATCAATGAAATAAACGGCATAAACAAAATCCTATGGATTTAATGGATTCTTTATTTTCTATAATGAAATATTTTTGCTTAGAGATTTTTAATGATAATAATATTAAATTATAAAATATGTTAATTCAAATTTTTTTTTCTTTCTAAAACTGAATTAGATTTTGAATCTTTCCACTATTCTAATTAAATATTAAAATTATTTGTTTTTTAGGAGTTTTCTTAGATAATATTTATCTAATGTTAAATTGAATTTATTTTTATCGATAAAACTATCCGAAATTTTGTTATTTGGAAGAAATATTTTTTTCTAATTGAAAAAAATGTAGATATAAGAAGAGACATTAATAAACTTACCAGTAGATGACACATTCATTTGTTTCAATGTTTGATTGACAACGTTTTCTCTCTCTTTTTTTTCTTCTTATGTTTTCAATTGTTTTGTGTAAGAATAGTCCACTTGAAAAGAAGAATATGTCAGGTTTTTCACTAGTTTTTTTTTTCTTTTTCTATGTTAATATTTGACGTGGAAAAAAACACATAGTTTTTCCTCACGTAACAAATAGAATATTATTTTAAAAATGCCATATGGAATATATCGCTTTCTTTTGAAAAATTTTAAAATAATTATATATAATAAACTTCATAGAACGTCACAAATAAATAATAGGTTATTTTCAAAGAAAAACAGAATCTAATTTTTAAGAGAAAATACAAAATTCTACTTAAATATCAACAATTCTATAAATTAAATCGATTAATAATCTTATTTTTGCTAAACATATGAAATATTGCTTGAAGCAATTTTTATCTTTTCTAAGAATACTATTAAAGTATTTTGCAGGAAATTAAACCAATTGAAAGATCATCGATATTTCTCACACGACTTGATCTAAAAAAAAATTTTTTTCTCAAATAATATTCTAATTTATATAAATGATGAAGAAATCTCATTAATAATTAGTCGAATACTTTACTCTTTGAACTTATTCTATCAATGTTCTCTATCTACTCTATAAACAATTATTTATCATTATAAGAATAATAATCTTAGAAATTAATTTCGTTTAACTGATTATTTATTAATTTAATTGAATATGAGTGTAATCAATTTGTTTTTCATGAGTCATATTTGTTTTTAAGTACCATAGTAATGAGAAAACAAATGTCTTTTACTATTTCTAACATTTATTTCATATATTAGAATATTTAAACTTTGTTTTCATTATATAATCTTAATGATACATTCATAAAATATAATAAAGATAACATTTCAATAAAGAAAATAATCTACTGACTTTTTTCCTTATCGAAATTATTGTAAATTCCAACCAGGGAAATATTTTTATAATCATTCTTCACAAGAAAAAAAAAGTGCAGAGATTCAAAAGAAATTTCATATCAATTAAAATTCACTACTAACTGCTAATCAATATCAATTTAACATATGTAAATAGAAAATGTCGGTCGACATTAAAAACATCTTAGAATAATTAAAATATGAATTTATACAATGTTGAATGGGAAATTTGTATTTTTCTTCGTTTCTAGTTATGCAAATGTGAAAATATTCTTTGAATACTCCCATTGTTGATATCATTGATATGATGTACGTGAAAAAATGAAGAAGAAAAAACAATATCAGTGATATTCAATCTCCATTCTTTTTTTGTTAGTTTTGTGTTTAGATAAGAATCTAAATGTCTGATAATATCAACGAACAAAATCCCATGATGAATCTAATCAATGATACTGATGAACAACGTTTGTTATTTTGATTTAATTTAAATAAAAAATGAATTTTTTATTCTATTAAATAGATCATAAACATTATGTTGTTAAAAAAATCGAATCGAATATTAATGAACAAGAAAAAGAAATTATTGGTTATGATTGTATTTATCAATATGAAAATTATCAAATCAAACTTGAATATCGTTTATTAAATGGATATTGGAAAATAATTTCTGATCAATTAAATACAAAACAAGAAGAAGAATTAAATAATTTATTAAATAATCTTAATCTCAACGAATATCATCTTTTTCCTCAACAAATCGATATTATTATTCAAAAATTTGATCAATATTTTTCGGGTGAATTTATTATTTATTAGAAGAAAAAAATATTTTATTTCGTTTCTTTTAGAATTAAAAGAAAAAGAAAATGAAATAATAATCAGTTCATTATTAGAAGAAGATGATGATGAAATAAAAAAATTGAATTTTCCATCAATCGAATTATTATATAATAATAATATTCCAACACCATCGCCTATTTTAGAAGTTGATGAGGAACAATTAGATTTACCAACACAATCATTATCAGCACATTTTCAACGAAAAATTATTAATTTAACACCAACTACAATATCAAATCGTATTCGACTAGATAGTGCTTGTAGTTCAACTAATAGTATTAAATATGCTGAGTAAGTTTACCTTTTAGATTAAATATTTTACAATAAAATTTTATTTCTAAAGATTTGTTCCTCCGACTATGACGTCAATTCAACGACGACGTATTATTCAATCAATTATTTTAGGTGTACAACGAAAGTAAATAGAATATGTTTTATTTTCATTTTTTCTAATTTGATTTTTTTTGATTTAAATAGAAAAAAAATATTTGAAAAAGTTCTTAATACATTAAAACATATTCCATCCGAACCAACAATGTATGAATTAGGTTTAGAATTTTTACGTGTCTATGATGGAAAATTTAATTATTTACCAGGACATACAGTAAATATTTCTTTTTTTACAATTTTATTCATAGAAATTATTCAATAATCCTTTATTTTATTTTTAGTTTATTATGCCATTTAAAGAACGAACTTGGTTTTTAACAATTCTTAATATTAAATGTAATTATTTTCTTATTTATGAACAAAAAAAGTAATATTTTATAACATATTATTTGTTTAGGTATGGAAATTGAATTTGGAGAAAGTGAACCACGATCTGTTTTAATACTTCAATATAATAATGAATCTACAACTGTACAACTTTGATTCATTAAATATCGATTTAATTGAACCTTTCTTTTTTTGCTTTTGCATGAATAATTAATAAATCTAATAGTACATATTTTTGTTTTTTTTTCTATATTGTTTATGAAGACAGTATGATAGTTTTAAAGATTTCTATTTCAATCATTAAATAAAACAATAGTTACACAAATAAATAATTGTGATGAGTAGAGAATAATAAAATCAATGATTAATTATCACCTCAAACACGAATTCTTGATAGATATTTTACTACAATGTTCAAAGATATAGTAGAAGAGTAGCCTATATTATATAATATATATGTCAAGAAATATGATATTAAGAAGATAAAATTATTTTTCTGGCAGATTAAATTCATCTTTGAAATATTACTAAATTTTTAGAGAAATCGATCAAAACGGATCAACTTGTGGAAGACTCTGATGAGAGATAAGAAAAAAAGTATTTAAAAAAGAACACGATTTAACTTCTATGATTTTTGTTATCACTTCCTATCTTTCACTTTCCTTTTCTTTGCGTTGTGTTTTCTGATGTCAAATGGAAAAAGTTTGTACCTTTATTATTCTCGGTTTTTTTCCATTATTAAAAATTGCTTTTGTATTACGTTGAGTTGCGTATTTTTCTGATCGTCGTACCGAAATCATACATAACGTCTCAGGTGATTTCAAATACTGCATTTGATGAGAGTTTAACTAGAGTATTGAAAACTGTCGATCGAAAGTTTTCGATAAAAAAACCATACTTGGAACTTTATACGTATGGTTTTTTTTGAGTTGATCCTTCTGCATTAATCGTGGCATTTGAATGAGAATTTCAATGTTTAAACGAATAATATCGATATAAGTCGAATTAGACTGTGACGTATGACTGGAAATTAATCCTACCTTCATCCACACACATTCATACTTATTCTCAACGGAAAGAATTATTTTATTTTGTCTAGAAAATTAAGAAGATTCGAAAAAAAAGATGTTTTTTGAATATATAATTAGAATGAGACTCAATAGATTTTCTCCGTGATTACACAGTATAAGTGATAAGAATAAAAATATAGATGAGAATTAATTAGTAGTTATACAAGAAGAATTAATCTTGTCTCAATACTGTATGACCTGAAATACAAATAAATATGTTTTTTTTATAGACACAGAATTTAATAAATATCAAAAACAGGTTCGAGAAAAGTATATCAGTAGTAATATCATTTATATGAATTAAAGTAAGTGGTAAGGGAACAACATGGAATTTTTTATTAAGCAGATATAATTAATGTTAATTTCATCAAAATTTATCAAACTATTAATGATATATATCATTTCTACTAGAAACATAGAGACGCGAAAAAAGTTAGATTTTATTGATTATGAAACCTATCACTTAACATAAATTCTATAGATCATATGAACCTATAAAAAAACTTTTGTTTTTGGACGATGTGTATAGTAATCAGAAAGTTTTTAAAAAAATGGATAGCATACTTTGAAAAGGAATTTCTTTTACAAAAATAGTATTCAGTTTTTTGACTATGGCATGCGAGGATCTATAATACTGTTACCCCTTGCATGTCAATAACAATCATTATCTGATTATAACCCTTTAATATTTATTTTTTAAACAAAAGCATTTAAGTTTTTCATCATAAAGGATTATAGTTTTGATTTAAGCTCTATAGAAAGAGACTAGTAGTTCATTATATAAGAAGTTGAAGAAACAGATCATTAATTCTTTTTTCGTATTAGTCCGAGAAAGTACAAGTGCAATTCATATTATTATAGAATATTCAACGAACGTTCTTTTAACCTTTATTTAGTTTTTGTGTACTAATGAGTGCGTTCGTTCTTTGTTTGATAATGTTTAATTATTATGAATTATTATATCAAATTCTATTTAAAGAATAAATTGGAAAAAGAACTTTTTTTTTGAATAAGACTATTTAAGTAAAAGAAAAAAAACGATCTTTATTGTTCTATTACTATTATAGAAAATTAATATGGTTTTTTAATATAACATGTGTACAATATTATATCAAAGTCAAATAAATATCTCTCACTCTTCATATAAATATTAATACAACGGATTATTGTTCGACTTTGTTAATAATAATAGAAATATTTTCTTAATAGATGTAATAGGCGATAGTCAATTATTATGTGAATGAGAACGAAGTTTGCATTGACTAACAATATATTAGAAAACTCTCTAGTTAAAACATAAAAATCATCATAAATCTCCTCTCAGATATTAAGAGATATGATTATGTACTTATATTTTATTTCAAATCATAATTAGACAAATTTATAAGAACAGAAAGTAATTAACATGTCACTAATTAAGAATAGTAACGTTAATTAGTTTTTATTGTAGACTCCTTTTTCGTAATGATGCTCTAAAATAGCACAAGTCTGTCATTTATTGTCGAGAAGAATAACTTCTTTATACTCTTTCACCATAAATTATGACAGAAATCTCAATTTATATTAATTATAAAGGTAAGACCATTCTAATGTATTGAGATATCCAAATGAATAAAATAAAATATATTTTGGAATATTAATAAAGCTTAGGTCAAAATTTTTTTGACAGTATAGACAGAGAAAAAACATTGGAACTAATGACTTTTTAACAAATAATTGTTTCTGCTAGAGACATTTCATTATTTTATTTTTAACCTCAGTTGACAAAAAAACAAATTTCTATTAATAACAGGTAATCCAACAAATATGATTTAATAATGCTTTCAACATAATTGAATTAGTTTCCACGTATAAGGCTTTTCCTTATAGGTATTTATATTGTTTGTTCGAGCATTTTCTTTGTTTTTTAGAAACATTTACTCATTTTATTAATTCAGTTTATATATATTAAATATTGCAAATATATAATTCAATTCAATTTAGATTTCTATTATGATTAATGATCAAACTAAAACAAATGGTTTTATACTTAGTTCGGTTTCTCTTGGCTTTAATATATTTGCATGTTTAATATCATGTATAGTTTTTCTTATTATTATATATCATCTTTATTATAATCATGTCAAACGTGAAGATAAAATAACTGTTGTTCTTTGTGCTCATATATATCTAACAATTTTAATATGTTCATCAATGTTATCATCAATGAACATTCGATCAATATTGGGTGATTTGTATAACCAGTCTTTTGACTCGTCGTGGTGTATTTTCTCAGGATATTTATCTAGTGTATTGCTTGGTATGTTATACTGGAATTTTTTTAATCAGGTAATTTGAAAGAATAGAAATTAGAAAATTCATATATTATTTTTTGAATAATTCTAGGCATTTTATCGTCTAATTCGAATTGTTTATTTTCAAAATAGACGGCTTCAGTCTCTAAAATTATATATAGTTTTACCATTTATAGAATTAATAATAGTAACATGTATTCTTCTATGTATTCTCATACCTTTGAATGGTGTTACATATTTACCAAATGATTACTTTTGTTATCCAACATTCACAAATATTCCTGCTATTCTTTCAGTAGTAGTTACTGCTTACATGTGTCCATTTTGTTGTATATCATTTATTTATATCCATATAACAAGATTTATTCATCGACAAAGAAATATTCAAACATTAGTAGTCAAACAACGACAAGCTCGTGATTTACTTATTATGCGACGTATATTAATAATTGTTAGTTTATTACTTGTTCTTGGAATACCTGCAATGACTGTTATATTTATGTTTATAATAACAGGTGAAGAGAATCCATTACTTGCTCGAATTTCATTGTTTCCAGGTAGCGTATCTGGAGCAGGGTTGAGTGTAGCATTACTTTTTTGTATTCGACAACTAAAAAATATTGTTCTGAACTTACGAAGAACAAGCATAGTGACACCTGTCAATCAAACCATACGAGGTACAATACAAATGAGAACGGTTGTTGTTACTCAATAATTGTACATTGTTTACAATTTCCATAGTAAAATCAATCGTATAATTGTTTTTAATTTTTTAACATTTCTTATTATTATGTCATTATGTAAGTGAAGTTGTTCTTGTTTATGTATGAATATGAGATTACTATTTATTGTTATCGTTATAAGTATTGTTCGTAATGAAAACAATATGTTGTGATACTCAGTTTTGTATTGTTTATTTTCGTTAAATAATGTGTAAAAATAAATAAAATTGCAGTATCAGATTGAACTAACGTTTATTATAAAATGTAATGATTTTGATAGAAAAAAAGAAAATGAGGGTGATATTTTCGGTGTAAGTGAAGACGAGGGCTAAGAGAATATCCACACCCACACCCACCCTCAAGACTTTTCAGATTCGGTACATGGTTATTTAACAATTTGCTTATTCCTGATTACATATTTATTTAAGGAAAAATCGCACACACATAGAATGTAAAAACTGAAATATGATTAATTTAACCGTAAGTTCTTTCTTTTGTTTCTAATCGCCGGTACCACCACGTGCCAACTCTTTGTAATCTTCACTAAAATCTAATTCACCTACGTCATCTGTTTTATGTGAAATATGAGCATGTCGTTGTTGTTTACAGCCTCCAAGAAACGTTGATGCAAAATCTGGTCTGAAGAATAACATATTATTATCACCTCCTGATGACAAAGCCTGTTGAATATCCAAAGCTAAGATTATCAATATAACAGCCGAAATACAAATTATTTTTGCCATGATAGAGCTGTAATGGTTTGATAAGCAATATAAATGGTTGACTCAATTGAATAAGACTGTAATCATCATGTCATAAAACAAGCGTTTTTATAACAAAACTGACACTGGATTTCTCTCTTTTCTCTTGTCACTAAGTAAGCAAACAGTTGTCACTGTGTAAATATTATTTCTTATAACCTTATGAATGCCATTTCATAGTCAATACGAAACCACCACTTTCTCAATCATTTATTCATTCAGCGTCATGAAGAATATCAGATTTTTCTTTGTATTAATTCCAGTCACTGCACTACCGTCTTCTTCTATTTATAAAATCGTTTCGATCGCTCCTTCAATAAAATAAACGAAAATGAGTCATAATACATACGAAATACAAAGTGCAAGACTACTGTCGCAGAAAATTGAAGAAATAAAAATATTAAAAACAAGAATATTTGGTTAACGAGTGTCTCATAATAAACGAGCCTCTCGGTATTTTGCATCTTTCTTCAGTATTTTTTGGCATAAATAAAAAAACCTTTTTTTCATCAAAAGATTCCTTGTCAAATATTCTACAAAACGTAGATATATTTATTATTTTGAAACATTTCCATCACCCTGTGACATATGATACAATCAATTGGTCCAAGAAACACAACTTTCAAAGATAATATTTTTCGAATCTTTTGAGGATGTGAATGGGTGTGAGTGTAAGTAACACATACATCACACCCATCGATCGATTTCGTAATTTACATTGTTATATGTAGATCTTATCCTATCTTGTAGGAAATTCTCAAAAACTCTCTTCAAACACTTCCAGAGATATTTGTACAGAAAGTTCATTTAAGCACAGGGCAAAGACTTTGGCATCTCACTGTATGTCAAATTGAACAATCAAATCATTAATTCTTTTTTTTAATTAGTCTAAGAGACTGCAAGTGCAATTTTTATTATAGAATATTCATCGAATCTTTTTATGACCTTTATTTACTTTTTGTACCCGAACGGATATGACCTAACTTTATTTAACAATATTTAATAAATATAAATCATTAATCTTCAACAAGGCATTTATAATCTTAGCTTTTTTATTATTATTTTTACTATAAAAGTTCCTTTCAAAGAATAAATTTGAAAATGAACTTTTTTTAATAAAAGTATTTCAATAAAAGAAAAGAAATCTTTATTGTTTTATTACTATTATAGAAAACTAATACGTTTTTTTATAAAGCATGTGTATAATATCACATCAAATTGAAATAAATATCTCTCTCTGTCGATATATGTATATATATATTCATACAAGGGACCATTGTTAGATTTTGTTAATAATAATACAAATATTTTCCTAAATCTGTAATAGCCAAGAGTAAATTGCTGCATGAATGATTAAGAAGGTTACATTAACTGACAATATATCAAGAATCTCTTCAGTTAAAACATCAAGATCATCTTAAGTCTCATCTCAGACATTTAAAGCTATGATAATTTATTTCCAATTATATGAAAACAAATTGATATGTCACTAATAAAGAATAATAATCTGTAGAAATCTCAATTTATATTAATTTTAAAGGTAAAAATATTTTATTGTCTTGAGATACACAAATGAATAAAATAAAATATATTTAAATATTAATAAATTTTAGATTGAAATTCTTTCGACGTTATACATAAAGAAAACTATTTAAACTAATGACTTTTTAACTGATAATTGTTTCTATTTAAGATATTTCATTATCTTATTTTTAATCTATGTTGACAAAAAAAAACAAATTTTTCTTAATAAGAGATAATCCAACTAATACGATTTAATAACGTTTTAAAATAGAATGAAATTAGTTTCCATGTATAAGGCTTTTCCTGTGGACATTTATATTGTCTATCCAAGCATTTTACTTATTTTATTAATTGAATTTATATATATATATATATTACATATTCACTGTTTATTTGTCTATTACATATTTCAAATATCTAACTGAATTCAATAGAGATTTCTGTTATGATTAATGAACAAACAAAAACCAATGGTTTTATACTTAGTTCGATTTCTCTTGGCTTTAATACATTTGCATGTTTGATATCATGCATAGTTTTTATTATTATTATATATCATCTTTATTATAATCATGTAAAACGTGTAGACCAAATAACTGTTGTTCTTTGTGCTCATATTTATTTAGAAATTTTAATATATTCATCAATGTTAATATCAATGAATATTCGATCAATTCTGGGTGATTTGTACAACCAATCTTTTGATTCATCATGGTGTATTTTTTCAGGATATTTGGCTATTATATTGCTCAGTATGTTATACATGAATTTTCTTAATCAGGTAATCCAAAATAATAGAAATTAAAAAAAGTTATATTTTCTTTTTTGAATAATTCTAGGCATTTTATCGTCTTATCCGAATTGCTTATTCTCAAAATCGACGGCTTCAGTCTTTAAAATTATATGTAATGTTGCCAATTATAGAATTAATAATAGTAACACCTATTCTTCTAAGTGTTCTTATACCTGTGAATGCTGTTATATATTTACCACATGATCACTTTTGTAATACATCATCCACAAATATTCCTGGTGTTCTCTGGGCAGCATTTGTTGGTTATATGTGTCCACTTTGTTGTATATCATTTATTTATATGTATATAACAAGATTTATTCGTCAACAAGGAAATATTCAAATATTAATAATAAAGCAAAGACAATCTCGAGATTTACTTATTATTAAGCGTATTTTAATAATAGTTAATTTATTACTTATTCTTGGAATACCTGGAATGGTTCTTACATTTATGTTTATAATAACAGGTGTAGAACATCCATTACTTACTCGAATTACATATTTTCCAGTTAGCGTATCTCAAATGGGATTGAGTGTAGCATTACTTTTTTCAATTCCACAACTGAAAAATATTGTTCTAAACTTACTAACAACAAAAACAAGGACTCCTGTCAATCAAATCGTGCGAGGCACAGTACAAATGAAAACGATTACTCGTACTCAATAATTCTACATTATTTTTAATTTCAATCGTGAAATTAATCTTAATTATTTTTATGTAATTATATAAATGAAGTTATTCTTGTTTATCTATAAATATGAAACTACTATTGGTTGTTATCGTTATAAGTATTTTTCGTAGTGAACTCAATATGTTGTGATATTTATTTTTGTATTGTTTGTTTTCGTTTATTGATGTGTAGAAATAAATAAATTTTCAGTATTAATTGAACTAAGTTATAAAATGTAATGATTTTGGATACAAAAAAAGAAAAATAAATTTCTAGGCTACAATAAAAGAATAAAGATGTGGGTATGGGATGATGGAATAAGAGAGAAAAACTGACACCCACCCCCATATCTAGGATATTGATTCGCATACTATGTACCACCAACATGTGATTGACGTTCTGATATCAAAAATCTAATCATATTCATTTCTTTTAATTTCATAAGCATTCCTAAACCAGAAAAACCTGCACCAATAATATTCGCATAATATTCATCTTCATTATCACTTATTGTTCATTGGAATTTTGGGATTTTTTCGACTGAATAATAATTCAAAAAGAAACCAATGCAAAATATAATAAATAAGGTTAATTACGATCGAAATAGTTCATGTAAGATAGCTCAGTACTACGAGCATTTGTAAATTTCATTTAGACATTGACATGATCGATATACACACACTCTTTGTATAAAGAATCACGAGTAAAATGATCTAAAACAGATAAACTAAATCATGTACATAAAGAAGGATTTATGTCATATGTTTCTTTTACTGATGTATGTTATCTATTATCTAACCAATTATTCAAGCTGATGCCATGAACATGCAATAGACATTGATAAATAGAGTACCGAACATTTTTGATATTGATCAAAATTTTACAATAAATCATTAATATTTCTCTTCTTCTCATTCGTACTTATACAAGATAATAGGTTCGATTTTAGTTCCATATTCATGCCATCTTGAGGGTGTGGGTGAGAACGAAAGAGGACACTTACATCCACACCCATAGCCTAATGTTTGAGAAAAAGGCAAAGATTGTGACATAATTTAGAAAAACTCATCTTCAAAAGAGCCTATATCAGCAGTGGTTATTACAAATCGAACTTTATCAAATACGCCCTGCTACCCTTTCAAGGAATTTGTCACATTATGAAAGATGTAAAACTAATATGTATGTGAATAAATATTACATCGAACTCTGATTCTTATTGTATTATAATCAGCATAGGAATCAACTTGTTGAGATCTTCTTTTGATAAAACTATGTTGGATATCATAATTCGAAGGAAGAAGAATATTGTTGTTTCTGTTTCAAACAAGAGTAATTACACTGAAAGGAAAGTTGTTCAATCGTAGCATATGAATGAGAATTTCAATACTTAAATGAATAACCTCGATGTAAGTCACATTAGAATGTGATGAGGTATAGTTGTGAATTAATCCTGCCTTGATCTAGATCCACACTTATTCTCAAGAGAAAGAAATATTTTATTGTAATATCGATTCAGTATTCAATGGTTAGATACGATCTATACAGTATGGTGCAAAAATCTTTGCCCTCAGTATTTCATTTATTTTTCAGAATAGAACTGACGAACAGGAAAGCCAAATATATATACAGATAAGGTATGGCACAACTTGTACTTAATCCTCTCTCCCTTCGTGTCAATCAGAGCTAAACATCGTGCTTTTAAAGACTTCACCAAATTATTTCGAACAAACAACTCGGTTTTTTACTATTTCTCGTGTAGAAATCTTTCTAGTTTATCGAGATATCATGATTTCCGTTTCTCACCACAACGTTTGAGAATCGACTAAAGGTTTTTCACTCGATTACTAGCGACACAATTCGATAACCAGTCAATCATTTTGGTGTTTAAAATTATTATTTTTCTACAAGCACCAGTATCGATAGATTTTGTAATTTACATAGTTATATGTAGATCTTATCGTATCTTGTAGAAAGTTCTCGAAAATTCTCTTCAAAAACTTTCAGAGATATTCATTTATGTGCACAGGACAAAAGCTTTGGCATCTTACTGTATGTCAAGTTGAAAAAAAAACACATCATTAATTCTTTTTTTAATTAGTCTAAGTCAGTGCAAATGCAATTCATATTATTATAAATTATTCAACAAATCTTTTTATGACCTCTATTCATTTCGTGTACTCACAAAACGAGTATATTCTCTCTTTATTTAATGATTTTCAATAAATATAACTTATTAATCTTATATTTTTTATTATGAATTTTATTATAAAAATTCTCTTCAAAGAATAAATTCAAAAATAAATGTTGTTTAAACAAGGGTATTTTAATAAAAGAAAAAAAATCATGAACTTTTATATTATTCTGTTACTATTATAGAAAACTAATATGTTTTTTATATAACATGTGTAAGGTATTATACCAAACTCAAATAAATCTCTCTCTATATATATATTAATACAAGCGATCACTGTTAGATTTTGTTAATAATAATATAAATATTTTCTGACGGCTATTATAGCTAGGGGTGGGACAGTTCCATATTAGCTCCGTTCTTAGGAACTGTTGAATAGTTCTTTTGACGGGAACTGAAATGTGTCAACAGTCCTTTCATAGGAACTTCTCTGTGCCAAAACTCATTTTTTCAACACAAATTGTGACTTCTTTTGGCGAATTTTATCGGAGCTTTACAAACTAGAATATCTCTTCAAGAAATATTTCAATTGGTATTGAAAAAATCAGTTTTAACACAAAGAAGTTTCTATCGAAGAACTGTTAGAACAGTTCAGTTCCTTCTAAAAGAATTGTATTGGTAGTTCTTTTGATCAGTTTGTCCGAACATGGAACTGTGAGCTCTCCTACTCCTAGTTATACCAGATAGTAAATTGCTGCATGAGATTGAGAAGATTACATAAACTAACAATATATTAGGAAACTCTCTAATTAAAATATAAAGATCATGGTAAGTCTCATCTCAGACATTTAAAGATATGATAATTCATCTCAAATTATATGTAAAAAAATTTATACGATCAGAAAGTACTCGGCATGTCACTAATAAAGAATAATTACCTTGATAAATCTTTATTAAAGATTATTTTTCATGGTGATGCTCTAAAATAGCACAAGCATATGATTTATTGTTAAGAAAAATACTCTATTTTCTTGAGATATATAAATGACTAAAATCAAATATATATTAATATCCATAAAGTTTCGATAGAAATTATTTTCACAGTGTAGACAGAAAAAACATTAAAACTAATGAATTTTTAGCAAATAATTGTTTCTATTCAAGGCATTTCATTACTTTAATTTTAATCTATGTTGACAAAAAAACAAACTTTTATTAATAAGAGATAATCCAACTATTGCGATTTAAAAATGTTTTAAATATAATGAAATTTGTTTCCACGTATAAGGCTTTCCCTATGGACATTTACATTGTTTCTTCGAGTATTTTTATTATTGTTTAGAAAGATTTACTCATTTTAGTAATTCAGTTTATATATATATATTAGATATTCATTGTTTATCTGTTTATTAACTATTCCAAACACATAATTGAGTTCAATGCAAACTTCTATTATGATTAACGATCAAACTAAAACAAATGGCTTTATCCTTAGTTTAATTTCTCTTGGCTTTAATACATTTGCATGTTTGATATCATGCATAGTTTTTCTTATTATAATATATCATCTTTTTTATAATCATGTCAAACGTGAAGATAAAATAACTGTTGTTCTTTGTGCTCATATATATTTAACAATTTTAATGTATTCATCATTGTTAATATCAATGAATATTCGATCGATTCTGGGTGATTTGTATAATCAATCTTTTGATTCATCATGGTGTATCTTTTCAGGATATGTAGCTGCTGTATTGCTTGGTATGTTATACTTGAATTTTCTAAATCAGGTAATTCAAAAGAATAGAAATTAAAAAAAATGATATATTCTTTTTTGAATAATTTTAGGCATTTTATCGTCTTATCCGAATTGCTTATTCTCAAAGTAGACGATTTCAATCTTTAAAATTACATCTAATTTTACCAATAATAGAATTAATAATAGTAACACCTATTCTTCTAAGTGTTCTAATACCTTTGAATGGTGTTATATATTTGCCAAATGATCACTTTTGTTGTCCAAGATTCACAAATATTCCTAGTATTTTTTGGGCAGCGTTTGTTAGTTATATGTGTCCACTTTGTTGTATATCATTCATTTATATACATATAACAAGATTTATTCATCGACAAGGAAATATTCAAACATTAATAATCAAACAACGACAATCCCGAGACTTACTTATTATTCAACGTATTTTAATAATTGTTAGTTTATTACTTATTCTTGGAATACCTTCAATCGTTCTTATATTTATGTTTATAATAACAGGTGTAGAACATCCATTACTTGCTCGAATTTCATATTTTCCAGTTAGTGTGTCTCAAATGGGATTGAGTGTAGCATTACTTTTTTCAATTCCACAACTAAAAAATATTATTCTAAACTTACGAAAAACAGGCACAGTGATGCCTGTCAGTCGAGTTGTACGAGGCACAATACAAATGAGAACGATTACCGGTACTCAATAATTCTACATTATTTAAAATTTCAATAGTGAAATTAATCTTAATTATTTTTATGTGATTATGTATGTGAATTTGTTCTTGATTGTCTATGAATATGAATTTACTCTATTGTTTATTATTGTTGTAAGTATTGTTCGTAGTGAAAATAATATGTTGTGATATTTATTTTCTTTTATTAATGTGTGAAAATAAATAAAGTTGCAGTATTAATTAAACTAAGTTATAAAATGTAATGATTTTGATAGAAAATAAATGTGGAAACTTCGGATTGTATCCGAGAGTTATGTGTACTGCAAAAAGTGTATATGAAAATCATAGGAAAATATCAGTATTTTTGTAACAACTCGAGAATGCTGCATACAATTAGGCTCAACTTCGAACTCGACCGAAATCTTTATGAGTCTAAACTGTGTAGAAATTTCATCAATATCTGACTCTCCTTCCGTAAGGTATCGTGTAAACGGCTGGCCGAACACACTGATCGACTCTAGGAATGCACTCACTTTTTGAATACACTAAAAAGAGAGCACCCGCAGGGAGTAAGGGGTAGTTCTTTAGTGCGCTCAAGGATGAATTCTTTTAGGCAGATTGATCAACATCAGTCTATTGTGAACTTCACTTTTCGAGTACATAAAAATAACGTTGACCCTCAGGCCCGTAGCCAGGGGGGTGAATGGGGTGTCCGGTCACCCCCTTTGGCGAAAAAAACCTTGAAGGGGGGTACGTATGAGACTTTTATTCACGAAGCAAAAAATTATTTTCCTACTGGTATTCACCCCCTTAACAAGTCGGGCACCCCCTTTGGAAAATTCCTGGCTACGGGCCTGTTGACCCTACGGAGAACAAACGAATATCACTCAGACACACTATTAAGTTATATGGCTTTTTCATGGTTTTTCACAAGTGTGATACTAAAGACATATCAAACGCAGCATATCTACTTACTTTTATTTTACATCATTTTCAAGCTCTTGATGAGTTCTATCTACTCTAGAAAAGGTGTTATTAGTAATATGAAAAACAAACGAATACCGCACTGACACATTATTAACATATATGAGTTTTCTATAGTTTACCCACTCTGTTGTACAGAGACAATCTTGTGTGCAACCCGTTTACCCCTATAATTTAGTACTATCTTGTAGCTTGTGAAATTTTCTATTGAATGATATATAATAAATGGAATTTTATTTGACTCTGGTAGAAAAATTGCTTACGAGAACGGCATTATATTATTTTTCCCCCAAAAAAATATAGAAAAATCATAGGGAAATATCAGTATTTTTCCAATAACTCGAGAATGGCCCGGCCAATTGGGCTCATCTTCGAACTCGATCGAGATCTATATGAGACTGAATTGTGTAAAAAATTTCAGCTCAATCGGACTATTCTTTCAAACGTTATCGTGCATACGGCCGGCCGGACGGCTACACTGACCGATTCTAGTAGTGTACTCACTTTTTGAGTACACAAAAAAAGGGCATCGTCACTACTTTTGGAATGCCCTAAGTAAAATACTTTTTATTATTTTGATCGTCGAGAAATTTCATTATATCAATCCGACGAGACAATGAGTATGAACTACTACATGCTATATTTTGAGCTAAGAAGACGAGATAATGAAAAAAAGAAAAAAATTCTTAGAAGCTTAAACAATTTAAAACCAACCAATGATTATTCGTAGAACATTAAAAAGAAGATTTTTCTAGATACTAAACAAGTCTCGAGCGCGTTAGAAAAAAAACTTTTATCTTCTGTCTATCTATGTCAGTATATAAAGTGAACAGACTGCGCTTTGCAACGGAATAGACGACAGCAAGAATTTCAATTATTTTATCAAATAGCAAGCATATAAAAAATCAATATGACACTCATTATACCAGGTAAAGAATTTTATTTTTATTATTGATATAAAATAAGAATTATTGTTTTAAGTTTATTTTTTTTATAAAATAACGTCTACGATGATCTTAGTCTAGTTTTTTTTATCATAACGATAATTTTGAGGAAAAAAAATACGTCAATTAAAAAAGAATAAGAAGACGTAGCGAATAACTCAAGCATGCAAAATGAAGAGAAAGAGAAAAAGAAGACGGAAATGTCGCTTAGAATCAACATAAGACGACAGACACACATCCAGGAAGCTTATCACATGAGTTTTATTTTCTCTTGTATCAAAAATAACCTTGTCGTAAAAGAAAAAAAAGAAATTTTTTTCTGATTACATCATCATTTTTGTCACACCATTCTCTGTCGATTTTCTTACTTTTTCATTAATATTATGTATAATTTTACTGTAGAATTAAATATGAAAGACGAAGAACAACAAATGGAAAAAACAATCGAAGTGCCTAATCAAAATGAGACAGAAACATTTATATCTGAAAACGATGTCTCCAATGATGAATGGACAAGACCAAACAATCTTAATTTTCCATGGCCATTAATTGATTTCATCACGAATTCAAAGGAAGTTTTTCAAATAACATCAAATATATTCAAATATTTGTACTATTCATTCAATTTTCAACTTTTGTTCTTGTTTATAATTTGCATTATTTGCATGGGATTTGCAATTGGAGGACAAAGAAGCTACTGTATATCAAGCACCCTAGGCATCTTTTTTATTGTCCAAGGAACATGTGGCCTTTTTGTTATATTATTACATACATGTGCAATGGTTTTTCCGTAAGTAGATTATATTCTATACTAATCTGAATAGATCGTCTCTTTATCGTATTTACAAAGTTTCTGTTGATCGATCTTCACTATTTTTTGAGACAAAAGATCATTTTCTGCAAGGATTATCGAACTCGAGGAAATCAAATCTGACGTCAGTTTTCTTCGGAATTGTGTAAATGTATATGTTGGGAATAGTTTTAAATACGATTTCTACAAAAAAGAGTTGAGGAAGTGAGTTCCCAGATTAATGTTACTTGTATAATATTTCTTTAGTTGGATACCATTCATTATGGCACATTTACCATGTGATGAACGTGATTTCAAACGGTATTTAATAACTTTAGCCCAAATAATAACGGCTTTTGTTATCTTCTGGTTTTTCCTTGGTCATATTGGGCTTGTTCAATCATATATACATTCGAACGATTACTGCAACAAGACAATTCTTGTATTTAGCTACATAATGTTCCCAATTCAATATCTTGTAGGTATCTGGCTGTTACACTGCTGTATACGGAATAATTCACGAGTTTTAGCTCGACGTAACAAAGACATTCCATAACTTCATGATCAATCACTTAACAACATCAATGAATGTCTTGATATAAAGGTAATATTAATATCGAACAGCATATGATGCTTATTTGTTTTGAATCATCAAATAAAAACTCAAATTTCTCTTTTTTTGTTTGTTGTAACTAATTTCAATAGTCAGCGTTGTCAACTTTGACTCTAAAATATTGTTTGTCATTTCCAATACTCATTCTATTTTTCTCTTTAATGTTGTTATTATGTCGTCTATTCAATTAAACCTAATTATATTCTATAATAAATCGAAATAAAATGTCAATTATTCAAATATTTCAATTTGATATTTATGATCATGATCGATTAGCTTATTTTTGTTTATCAATAACAACATTGTAAACGGATTTTACTCAAATATTTTATTTTACTTTGATAATTGAGGGTGTGAGGTGTGTGTAGGTGAAGGTGCAGGTGGACGTGGGATGAAAAGAATACCCACACCCATCCTCAAAATGTCGAACAAGGTGATGCAATAGTTTTTCCTGTAGTCGGCGATGATTTGAGACCGAAAAAAGAACGTGATGCATTTTGGTATAATGTTTATGCATTGGATAAAAGTTAGAGAATCAATTAGTTTTATTTTTTCTGGTATATCTAATAAATAATTTTTATCTTTTCAAAAGATTACAATACTCGTCATGTAGATATTTTTTAATTTTCTTCTATTAGCTTTTTCTGTATTAATTAGAAATAAATAGATTGATGAACGTGGTCACGAGTTTCGTCTTTCATGTTTACTAAATTCAACGGTATGAGTGAATCATCTATTGGTACAAAATTGACATAAGAATTTTGAAAACCTCGATGTATATTTAAGTTAAAATCAAATCGATGATATCAACAATTCGAATATCTCAGAGAAAATTCAGGTTGAGTAATTATGTTTTTTATCATAGTGAATATTAGGATTTCGCTTCGTTTGTGTGAAGCATCTATAAAGGTAGGGCGAGAAATGTGTGTTTTTCTTCTTTCTGTTAATTTTTAACATTTATCAATTGACATATATTCTTTTCTATTAAACATATGCATAGATGTTTATAGAATTATTATCGATCGAGCAAACTTATATATTAGTAGTTGAATGGTAAAGATTAATGTTATTATGATCATTAAGAGTTTATCCAATAAATAGAAAAAAAATGTCTGATATCCTAAATACGCTTGAAGAATATACCTTAGAAATGAAAATAGAAATCTTGGCTATTAATAAGTTCATTCGTTCTTATCTTTTATTTGAAATAAACACAATAATTCATCTTGATCGTGAAGATAATTGTTATCCGTTATTTGTGTTCTGTAGTAAGAAGAATAGCTAATCAAAAATCTTATCTGAACTATTATTAAAGATACGGATATGACTGTATATTATATTTATTCGTAGCTGATACACATCCATCCACCTCATTTTTATCCGAAAAGGAAAATATATGTAAAATTGAATTGATTCTCATGAATTTAAATTACAAAAGTCTGTTTATGTACGAACAAGTACAAAAAAACAAATAGAAACACAAAAGAATCGAAAAAGTCTAGAGATAACTGTTAGTTATTTAACGAAATTTTTATAATTGAATTAAAAGAATCAATTTTTAATAAGAAAACGAAAAATGTTTTAATTACGATTTCTGTTGCCGTAATTGTATATCATCATCATAAATTGTTTTGCCCTACTGGATGTCCCACAAAAGACATATCTCTTTGCATACGTTGTAAACGTCTAAAACAGTTTCCAAATTATATTAGAAAATATTGTTTTATTGAGTCATTTTAGTACAAAGATTCTTAATGTGTACTCAAAAAGTGAGTACACTACTAGAATCGGTCAGTGTGTCCGGCCGTTTACACGATAACGCACGAAAGGAAAATCAAACTAAGCTGAAATTTTCTACACAGTTTAGTCTCATTGATATCTCGGTCGAGTTCAAAGATGAGCCCAATCGATTGTACCATTGCTGAGTTATAAAAGAAATTCTCATTATTGATCACACCATCCCTGAGGGGGACAGGGATTTTGAAAAAAACAAATCTTATTCTCAAAATTATTCACACCATATATAAATCGACTCAGTTTTTAACGCTGATTCCGAATCTGATATTAGTTTTGAACCAAATTGTAGCTTTCTAACAAAATATCGCCTGAAAAAGGTCTCAAAATACACAAAAACCGTATCCAGACACCAAATTGTCTAGATATATCTCAGATGACTAGTAGTTTGGAGGTTTTTCAAATACCTGGTTTTGTAGCTAGTCAAAAGGACTATCGAAAGGTAAAAACCCGAACTCGATCGTTATTAACATTGGTGAGCTATTATGAAACTACTCGTCTCTGTATCTATCATATATCTCTTATAGATTCATGAAGTTACTTACAATCGTAATCCCTCTAGATACAAACACAAATTCATTTAGAAATTACTCCTCTTACCTAGTAATTTTGGAGTAGATAGAATTTGTGAAGAGCCTTGAATAATGATAGGAGGGCAAATATGGTGCGTTTGAGGTTTCCTCAATATCGCACTGTCCGAAAATGATGAAAAACTCACATATACGGACACTACCGTTAGAACTGTTTATTGTTGACTAAAAATCAAAAAAACCAGGTCAATGTCTGTTTCCGCTTTTTGCAGTACACATAACTCTCGGATAAAATCCGAAGTTTCCACATTTATTTCAAATTAGTTTTTTGTTGAGATGAGTGAAGCATAAGATTTCTAATTTTAACTATTCGTGTTGGTGTTTTTATGAATGAACTGAATTCGTTGAAAAAATTCTTGATTGATCGATTGAAGAATTTGAATGAAGATTAAATATTAATTGTGTTTCACATGGATCAAATGTTTGTCTTAATTGTTCTTCTAATCTTTGAATAAAATTTCTTAAATAGTCAATACGTTTCTGTTGTTTATTTGAAATTGAATTAAATTCATTTTGTTTTTGTTGAATAAAATTTGAATTTTGTTCTAGTTTAAGTGCATGAATAATATCATTTGATGTTGTTATTTTGTTTTGATTAACAATAGTTGATACAATATCCAAATCAGATAATATTCTTTCAACTTCAACAACTTTTAAACAATATAATGAAATTTCACGCATTATATTTATTTGTTCCTATGAAATTGATTTTATTTCATTTGAGATTTTTCAAAAAAAAACAAACTTTAATTCGATGAATATCTTCTAATTTTTCTTTTTTAATATCAAGTGAGATTTTGGTTTGTAATCTTTGATTCGCTCGTTCAAAATGAGCGCGTTGTCGATCACAATCGAATATATTTAATTGACCAAAATTCATATTTGTCTAATAAA
>CAJNOI010000213.1:68573-79229 GCA_905250115.1 Adineta steineri
ACAATCGAATATATTTAATTGACCAAAATTCATATTTGTCTAATAAATAAACAAAAAAGAAACATAAAACAATGCTAAACAGATTGAAGTTTTGAATCATTTTTAATACATAAGTAATGCGGACTCGTCATTCAGATTTGGAGAAAGATCGAAATTTATTCTCTTTCTCGTAGAGAAGAGTCCAGTAATCATAAATTGTTTGCTTGATTGATTGTGTGTCCGCAGGGTCAAAAAACATCGAAAATCAACTTTTAGGAAAAGACATTTCTCGAGATATTTCGATGCGCGGAGTTCGAATCTGAGGTCTATTGGGTGACCATGATGAGGTGGGTGGGCGAGGATGGGTGAAAGGTCAAAAAAACGTCGAAAATCAAATTTTCACGGTTTTCATTTGTTCTTCCAGTAAATGTGAAGGAAATGCATTTCAACGAGAAAGAGCTAAGCGAGTCCTCGGATGAGCGTTACTTGTAGGAATAAATTTATAGTTATTAATAACAAATATTTATAATTACTTTCTCTATATGATTGTAAAAGATTTAATAAAATATCTTACATGAATATTTAGAATATATTTTCCATAAATTTGTCGAATAATTTTAGTAATTTGTTTTGGTTGATCAATTAAATGACAACATAATTTTAAATCTTCTTTTATATTTGCAAATGTTTCATTTAATTTTCTAATCTAGTAATACAACAAAAGAATGACTATATCATTTATAATCATACAAATTATTTTACTTTTTTGTCATGAAATTAATTTTCTCATTAATAAACAAGTAACGCTCAGAGATGGACACAGGGCAGGGTACAGGACAGGACACAGGGTTAAGGTTTTTACCCCGCAAATTTATGCATTAATTATGTAAAAAAAAGTCATTTTTTTAGATTTTTTTTATAGAATTTAATATATTGCATGACAGAGGACGTTAATCCATGTAAAAAAGTTGTGAAAATCGGATTTAATCTGAGGATTACGACGAGAAAATCGTGGCATTTATATCGAGTTCTCATCGGATTTCTGATATTAAATCTGATTTTTGCAACGTTTTTTTACATGGATGTCAAACAGCGAAAGGAACTATTCATCCTCCACGGATGAGTTTTGAATAAAGTATGACGAAAAAAGAGATAAAAGCAAAAAAAGTAAAAGAGATAAAAATATTCATTGCTCATTTTGTGGTTTCATTCATCTATCATTTTCTTTTGTCAAATAGTGTACTGAACTAAAGTTAAAAGTGATTTTAGTGAAATATCTGATATTTTTCTATTACATCAATTGTTAAAATATGCTATTGTAACTTAGTTTGAATAAAATAACGTTTCACAACATTATCTAAAACTGTGATTGCTTTCGAAATTGATTCCTTAGAAAAATCTAAAATTATGTCAAATTTACAGGGTACCCTGCCGTACCCTGCTCGAATTTCGCTCAGCAGGGCAGGGCAGGGCAGGGCAGGCAGGGGCGTAAGTCAGGTGTCAGAGCAGGGGGGCGTAACCCTAATTTTTCTATTTCAATGGTCAAAAAAAGTGAACTTTCTAGAAGTAGGGGGCGGGGGGGGGCGCAAACCCCTTTTTCCCTACTAGTTTTCGGAAGCAAGGGGGGGGCCCCCCCCTCCCCCATTTACGCTCCTGAGGGCAGGGTATGAAAATATTACCCTGTGCCCGTCTCTGGTAACGCTCGTCTAGAGACCCGCTCAACTCTTTCTCATAGAAACGGTATATCTTCACTCTTCAAAAAGTCGACTTCAAATTTGAGTTCCTCGATCTCGATTACCTTTAGTCAAGTTTTATGGTAAATAATAATTCTTTATTGAGATTATTCTTGAACCATTCAGTGAAATGTGGACACACAAGCAAGCAAACAATTTATTCTTACTGGACTCTTCTCTATGAGAAAGAGAATGACTTACAAGAAAAGTTTGTTTTTGTAAATCTTTTTCAATTGCTTTTAATCTAGCTTTATAATCAGCTATTTTAATTGAATATTTTTCATTATTTTGATTTAATAAATCATATTCATTATCCATCTAAATAGAAAATATATATGAAAATAATGAAATAAAATCAAAACTTAACATTATTAAATTGTTCAATTAAAGCTTGAACTTCATATTGTCGAGGACCTATTTGACTTGTTAATTCACGAATTTTATAATTAAAAACATAGGCAAATTTTTCTAATTCTTCTCCTCGATTTTCCATTTCATTAGTACGTTTTAACTAAACAATAAAAAGAAAAAGAAAACGTTTTGAAATATTAGAGAACAAAATATGAAAAGAAAACTTTTTCTTGAATAATAAAATGTCTTTGTTGAAATGTTTGTTTCGCTAAATTTAAATCATTATCAATTTGTTTAATTGAATCAATAAGTTTATTTCGTTCTATTGAATATTCTTTCATTTGATTTTCATAACGATTTGATTCTTCTTCAAGTTGTTTAAGCTAAATTTTAAATAGAAAAAAAGATCTTTCATATGAAAAAGAAGAAACTAACTCGTGTTTTTAATAAAATTTCTTCATTTTCTAATTTTTCAATTTTATCAACAATTGTTCTTAATTTAATTAAATAATATTCATGAGTATTTCTTAATTCAATTTCCGCATTTTCATTCGACATAGATTTTATTTCTTCTAAATCATTAATACGTTCATTTATACATTGACGATCCTATACAATCATAAAAGAGAAATTAAACTAATACAAATTCTTATCTATAGAAATACAACCAATTGAAACCTAAACTTTCTGTTCTAAACTCAATCTTAGTTAGTTGAAGTTTTTCTTATATATATATCTAGCAGTCGATTAACACAAGGAGGAAAAGTGGATTCTCCTAGGATTTATCACGATCTGTAGGATCCGCGCTTTCTCCTTGGATTAAGTATGGAATACATGTGAAAAACGAATCTAGTATTATTAAAATAAGCATACTATAGTCTAAACCTCTCAGTATAGTTACTATGAGCCATCTTTACATATGAGTAATCCCATAAATATGTCGATGAAAAATACTTCCTTTTCATTCCCAGTCAGTTCAGATTCTATTATATTATTACTTGTAAAGAATAATTTGTTTATATAAAACAATCATTTAAACTTTAGAAGAATCGATCATGTCAAATGAATTGATTTGATCAAAATCTTATATATTGAATGCATATTAAATTTACAGGATTAAGATTTAGTCTTGTTTACTGTCGGATTTAATTTAAGTATTTGATCGAATTCTAACAGTAGAGGAATCGTTCAATATGATTAAACTAACTTGAGAAAATTTGTTTTTAATATTATTAATTTTGTCTCTATATGATAAATGAATTAATTCAATATTTCGTTGATATAAATCATTTGTTAATTGGATTTTAAAATTGTTATTTGTTTTGAAATTTTCAATTTTAGATTTAATAAATTGATTTCGATCAAGAATTTCTTTATAATATTTACTTTTATCATCTATATAAACATCCATATTATTTTGTTTATTTTCATTTAATAGATTTAATTGTTGTTCATGTTGATTTTGTAAATGAAATTTCTTTTGTTGTAAATCTTTTATTTTAATATTCATTTCATTAATAATTGATTGACAATGAAGATCAAGTTGATCTAAATGTTCAATATATTCTTTATCTTTTATTTCAATTTTATTTTCATATTCATCTTTGATTTCTATTTGACGTTCTAATAAATAATTTAATTCAATATTCTTAATAGAAACAAAACAAGAAAAGATTCTTTATTTATTTATTTTAAATTGAAAATAATCAAACTTGTTGTTTAAGAAGAATTTCTTTTGCAAGAATTTCATCACGATAAATTATTTTTGATTCTTTATTTTGTTGATAATCATTTAAATTATATATTATTACATTTCCATCTTCTCCCATTGAAAGAAATAAATCATCATTAATCGATATTAAAATCTAAAGAAATATTTTGTCGATCGAATATGAAGAATTATGTATTTGACAATCAAAAATTAATTTTCGGAGTATTTGGTGAGCGTATGAGCCTAGGGGAAAACAGAGGACATAAAGACTTCAACAAACGAGACTTCAGTTTTTCGAAAGATTTCAGAAGACTTTGATAGACTTCACAAGACTTCAGGCATGAAGTCTCTGTTGTTTTCCCCTTGACCAGCGTAAAAATTTCTCAATTATAAATTAAAAGATGTTTATTCTTAAGATATCATCTTACGAGGGAGGTACCCGAAGTGATAAAAAGTTTTTAAGCTGATATTTTGCCCATAAATAGGATCTGATGAGACTAGAGAAGGCCTAGAAGGATAAGGGCCCATAGGACTTTCTTCCCGAGTTATGGTCATTTTAGTGATTTTTTCATATATGACAAGATATTCATGGAAAAATCTACTTACGGAGTTTGAGCCTGAAATTCTGTCCACATATGGATCTTATAACCCTTATCTTATCCTAAAAGTTTCAGCCAAAACGAATACTTCTTTCACGAAATGTTCAGCTTTCAAAAGAAAACTCTCTTATACTACATACATATAAAATAAATTGACTTTTCTTGAGTAATCAGTATTTCTTAAAAGAAGTATTCGTTTTGGCTGAAACTTTTAGGCTAAGATAAGGGTTATAAGATCCATATGTGAACTGAATTTCAGACTCAAACTCCGTAAGTGAATTTTTCCATGAATATCTTGTCATATGTGAAAAAATCACTAAAATGGCCATAACTCGGGAAGAAAGTCCTATGGGCCCTTATTCTCCTAGGCCTTTTCTAGTCTCATCAGGTCCTATTTATGGGCAAAATATCAGCTTAAAAACTTTTTATCACTTCGGGTACCTCCCTCGTAAGATGATAACTCATCGTTTTTATATGAAATCTATTGATTTTTATCCTAGTTGCATTTAAAGGTATTGTATGATAGAGTAGAACAGTATTATTCTGCTGAAATTATCTAATTAAATAGATATATAAAAGTTTCAAAATACTTTCTTAATTGCTCCTTGATGAACATAGTTTAAATGATTTGTATCAATAATTGAATTTGTTTGTGTTAATTTAAATGAATAAATTGATCCATTTTGTGATCCAATAAATAAAGAACGTGTTTTATTATTTATTGCTAATGTTGTTGGAATACAATCATTAAATGAAATATTAATATCACGAATATTCTAAACGATTTATTTTTGAAAAAATATTTATAAAATATTTTTGTTCTTACTGTCATTAATACGAATTCTTTGATTTTTTTATCACTAGTTAATAAATAAGCTAATTTATTATCTGATGTTAAAATTAAATCTTCTATACTGAAATCTTCAATTCGATACTAATTAGAGAAGAAATTGAATAAAAATTGAATAAATTCTAATAGAAAATATTAACTTGTGATAGACGTTGACCTGTATATGGATTCCATTGAATAATAAAATCATTGAAATCAATACTAAGTAAAAATGAATCATCATGAGCCCAACGAATTAATCGAAACTATTTTTAATAACTTGATAATATTTTAAAAAATCAAATAAAATAATTTTACTTTTTTCTCATTCATTCTTTCAGAGATAATTTCATCATAATTCTTATGATTATAAAATTGAAGAATATTTGAATATCCAATAGCTAATATATGTCCTTCATTACTATGTTCAATCTTTTCATTTGATCTTTTATTTTAAAAAATTTATTTCAATTCAATTTCTTATACATACACATTCAATATGAGAAATTTGAAATTGTTTAAATAGAATTAATCCATCAATTGTATATGTATATATAATAAGAATATTAGAAAATGAAATACATACGAAATATCCACTTGGATGAACACTTAGTAATAATGGTTCATTATCAAATTGATGATTTAATTCTTGAGTACTATTATTAAAAATATTTCTTTCATTTTTATTTATTTAAAACTAACTTTGTTTGCAAATTCCATATTTTAAGATAATGATCAATACCAATAGTAAATAATAATGATTTACGAATACATAATGTACCTGTTGTTACAGATCCATTATGACTATTATTCAATGCATATGTAAATATATTTTCTTCTTTTTTTCCATAATCCTATTAGGAATAAATACAATTTTTTTTTATTTCAAAAGGGGATGATCCAAAATGATGAGTTTTTCCACACTCTAGAAATGTCATAATACGAAAGTCCTTGTCACCCAGATCACGAATCTGTCATCCGTTTGTCTAGATCTGATCCTTTTTTTTCCAGCAATTTCCAATATTTTATGAGGAAAAATGGGATTTAAACTATTTTACTGTGTTTTTTATTTTGACGATGGCGTCGTCATTTTTCAATAGAATTTAAAACTTCCTTATACGAAAATGATCAGCGAAGAAAGCTCTACAAAATCTGAGGGAAAAGAAAATTTTCTGAATACTTTGTGTGTTTGTGTTTGAAACCCCATAGAACTATCCTACTGAGACCCAGGTACCCCCTATGGTAAACACGGCAAGAAAGGGATCAGATCCAGACAAACGGATGTCGGATTCGTGATCTGGGTGACCAGGACTGTCATATTACGACATTTCTAGAGTGCGGAAAAATTCATGGTTTTTGGATCACCCTCTTTAAATTTTCAGTAAGTAGAAAATTCTTTTTCCTATTTACATCGGTAATAAAATAATTTTGTGGAACTTACATCAATTTCTGAAGAAAATCATGATTATAACTTTCAATTTCAAGTTTTCCGGCTACTCCTGCTATTACGGACCTAAGCAATTGGCATCAAAAGTCATTAAATACAAACTAAGGCAGCCGCTTATCCCGAGATATTCCAATGCCTTGAAGTCTTGAAAGGATGTAGGTGACAGGTTAATAGTGGCGGCGCCAAGGGTGGACTCAGCCCACCCTGAAATTTTTTCAGATCTTAAAAAAATCAATGATACTCTATCTGAGCCCACCCTATTTGAAATTTACTAGGCCTGAGCCCATCCTAGTCAAGAATCCTGGCGCCGCCGCTACAGCTTAATATTTTACTCACACTTCAGAAGAACTGGTAATCATAATTTTTGAATTCATATATGAAGGGGTTCTAATGCTAACAAATATGTCTTCTTTCAGTAAAGAAAAAGAATTGTTAATATTAAACACTTTAGTAATTCCGTGATTTTTTGATGAAGTGTTGTAAATATTAATAAACTTACAATTTTGGAAAAAGTAATTTCATATAAATGATTATAATTAGTTGCAGCTAATAATATTTCTTCATTTGGACTTAAAGCTAATGAGTGAATAATTTCATTTGTTGTTGATCTTTGATTTTTAAATGATAAATCTGATAAAAATATATTTTCAATTGATCTTATTGGAGCAGATTTTGTTGGATTTCTTCGTAAGTTTTGATGAAATAAATTGTTTATTAGAGATGATGGTAAAATAAATTTTCTTAAATAAGTTAAATCAATATTATTTTCACTTCTTTCAAACATAAAAATACATCCATTTCTAAAGAAAAAAAGAAGAATGTTTTTGTAAATATTTAAATATTTTATTTTTTGTTTTACGCAGTTGATACAAAAAGACCACGTGAAAAAGGTAATAAACAAATAATTTGATTTTGATTATTATGAAATGTTGAATTTGAATATTGATCAAGATTTGTTGTAGATAAAGATTTTTTATTTAATATTAATCTGGATGATAATTTAGAAATTGATTGCATTTTTGATAAATTTTCTTCATTTTTTATATTTACAAATGAATTATTATTTGATTCATCAAGTTTTGTTCTATTCAATAATAATATTATACTCAATGAAATCAAGTGTATTTTAACGGGATGATATCAAAATCTCGAAGAAAAATCTCGAAGAGCCATCTTGAGGGTGTGAGTGTGGGTGTAGGTGTGGGTATGGATATAAGTGTGGGTGTGGGTGTGGATGTGATTGAGAAAGATAACATCATCCACGGCCACCCTTCGAAGTTAGCGTAAGAAAATATCATAGCAGAATGCTTCCCTACGCTTGGTGATTATTTTCTAGCTTTTTCCAATTTCAAGGTTTTACATTTTCGACATTTATTTTTCGAGATTTAACTTTTTTGGAAATTTTGTATTTCGAGATATTCTTTTCGAGATTTTTATTTTCGAGATTTTGAAGGTAATCCTATTTTAACTTACAGATTATATTTTTGTATAATTTGTCCATGTTTATTAATAATATAAATAAATCCATAATCTAATCCTAATAAAATATGATTTTCATTGATCCAACAATGACAAGTTATATTCATTGATTGATATTGTTCAAATTCTTCTTGTTTATATTGAGATAATCGACCATTATTTAAACGATATTGTTCGAATATACGATTACCAGTTAAAATTATTTGAGACGAATCATTTGGATTAAATGAAATCTTTTAAAAAAGAAAAAGAAATAAATTTTTTTATTAACGAAATTACTTGTAGATTAAGTGGATTATATGAATGATTAATATGAATAGATAATATTCCAATAGATTTAAATTGTTGAATTGAATTGCTGGCAAAAGATCGAAAAGAAAAAGATCGAAACGCTAAATGGCGAATAACAAAAATTTCGAAAAAAAACTCCGAAATTTAAAACTTCGAACTTCGAAATATCGAAAAAATAAAATTCCGAACGGGTGTAAGTGGGTTTGGGCCTGAGTATGGGTATGAATATAACAGGATATCCACAACTACACCGACACCCTCATCCACACCTACATCCTCACCCTCACCCTCAAGATTCGAAAATTTTATTTTTTGTGATATAGGTTTTTCGAGATTTTATTTTTCAAGATAGACGCTTTTCGTAATTTCATTTTTTCGAGCTCTTATTCTTTTGAAATTTTTTTTTTCGATCTTTTTCTTCTCGATCTTTTGCCGTCATACCGTTGAATTGACCAACAAACTAAAATATAATCAGGTTCACCACTTGATTTTTAATTAATTAAATATTTATTTCTTTGTTCAACTTACTAAAGTGCAAGAAGATATTTTGAATTATTTGAAAAAATTATTGAAATAATATGATTACAATTAATTGATTGTTTTAATAAAAGAATTTTTTCTTTTATTGGATTTTTTAAATTATCTTTTAGATTATAAAGAATAATACGACATTTATTTAATCCAATTGCCAAATATTCTTTATTTAAACTTAGTGATAAACATTCCAATTTATCAAATTCGTTTTCATAATTTATTAAATATTGACATTTATAATCAATATTATACAAAATTACATTTCGATATGATGGATATATATAACAATATTCATTTAAATATATTAAACTATTTGATAACGAAGTTTTTATACCAAATAGATGTTTTATTGAGAATGAACACATTGAAATATTCTTCAAAATCTTTAACTTTGTTTTATTTACCGCTCAATTCTTTTTTTTAATTAACCAAATGTTATCCATAATTTATTCAATATTCGATGTAGAGAAATCTTCAACATACAGATATTAACAGACTGTAACATCTTACAATTTGAAAGACCATTGAGGGTGGGTGTAAATAACACATACACCATAATTACATTCTCACTCACACACACCCTTGAAAAACTTCAAGAGATGTATACAGAAAGTTCATTTATGCACAGGGCAAACACTTTTTCACCTTACTGTATGACAAGTTGAAAAAAAAACAGATCATTAATTCTTTCTTTTATTAGCGTAAGAGTGTGCAAGTGCAATTCATACTATTATAAAATATTCAACAAATCTTCTTTTAACCTTTATTCAGTTCTTGTATTCAAACGAGTTAACTTTCTTTTTTTTGTTTAATAATCTTCAACAAGGCATTTATAATCTTATCTTTATTATTACGAATTTTATTATAAAAATTCTTTTCAAAGAGTAAATTTGAAAATGAATATCTTTTTAGATAGAGTTATTTAAGTAAAAGAAAAAAAACGATCTTTATTGTTCTATTACTATTATAGAAAATTAATATGGTTTTTTAATATAACATGTGTACAATATTATATCAAAGTCAAATAAATATCTCTCACTCTTCATATATATATATTAATACAACGGATTATTGTTCGACTTTGTTAATAATAGAAATATTTTCTTAAAGATGTAATGAGCGACAGTCAGTTATTGTATGAATAAGAAAGAAGTTTACATAGACTAACAATATATTAGGAACCTATCTAGTTAAAACATAAAAATCATCAGAAGTCTCCTCTTAGATATATGATTATGTACTTATATTTTATTTCAAATCATAATTAGACAAACTTATAAGAGCAGAACGTAATTAACATGTGGCTAATAAAGAATAGTAACTTTAATTAGTCTTTATTGTAGACTTCTTTTTCATAATGATGCTCTAAAATAGCACAAGCCTGTCATTTATTGTCGAGAAGAATAACTTCTTTATACTCTCTCACCATAAATTATGATAGAAATCTCAATTTATATTAGTTGTAAAGATAAGAGTATTCTATTGTCTTGAGATATACAAATGACTAAAATAAAATATATTTTTGAATATCCTTAAAGTTTCGTCAGAAATTCTTTCGACAGCATAGATTAAGAAAACTCATTTAAACTAATGACATTTTAACAAATAATTGTTTCTGCTAGAGATATTTCATTATTTTAATTTTAATCTCAGTTGATAAATAAATGTGGAAACTTCGGATTGTATCCGAGAGTTATGTGTAC
>CAJNOI010000213.1:79329-102668 GCA_905250115.1 Adineta steineri
TCACCTTGCACCACGATATTCTCGTTTTGTCATAATTCCATGTCGATAAAATTTTAATGTTGGATATTTATTAACATGATATTTTGTTGATATTGATGCTAACAAAAAAAAAGAAATTTATTTTAGGAAATTATTTTGTTTGTTTTTACATTGGGAATCACAATCAACTTTTCCAATAACAACAAGTCCTTGTTGCTTAAAATATTAATAAGAAAATATTTTATTTTTTGAAAATAAAACTTTCAATAACACACCGGATATTGTTTAGCAACTTTATCAGCAAATTGATCATAAATAGGATTAAGCATTTGACTAAATCGACACCAATTTGCATAAAAATTAATAAAAACAAGTTCATTTGAAGCTAAAATTTATTTTATTATTAAAATAAATATTTTGAAATTATTCTTACAAAGTATTGAATCAATATTACTACTTGTAATTTGTATTGCACCACTCCAAACATAACAAACCTATTTAATTTTTAGAATTTAGAATAAAAAAAACCTGTTCTTCCGATTCTTAAACTTACAAAACTAAGAAATAAATTTAATTTAAATAGATACATTGTTCTTTTGGCTTAATTGAAACTAATCTAGAAAAATAAAATAAAATAAAAAATTTATTAAGAAATTATTTAATAAAACCACGTGAGATCACACGCTACATGATTTAACCCAAAATAAACAAAGAAAAACAATTCTACTATTCGTTTATTTAACCAATCAATATCATCCAACAATTGAATTTTTTTTATTTCAATAATTAAATTATTTTTATTTCTATTAACTAATTTTTTATTGAAAAAAAAATTTTTTTTAAAAAAAATAAAATCAAAGTGCATAAATGTGTTGAATATTTTCTTAGAGGATAAATAGATTTTTCTCATGAAAGAAATCGTTAAATCATCATTTAGCTATCATGAGTGCCGAAAAGTAATATTTTGATTTATTATTAATAAAAGAAAAATTTGTTTTTAAATTAAAATTAGTATAATCCATTCAATGCAAACCGATAGTGAATGTGAAAGTGATGTTTCATCAATAGCTGATTCATCAGTAACAAATCCAAATCAATTAATAGTTAATCGTGAACATTTATTAAAACGTGTTGATTCTTTATCACAAGAAAATCGTGTTCTTAAAGTTGAACTTGAAACATACAAATTACGTTTAAAAGCTTCACAACAAGAAATCAAACAATTAAAACAGTTTGTTTATTTCAACATATATATATATTATTTCTAATCTTTTTTTCTTCTAAATTAAAGTGCAAGTGTTCATATGCAAGCTAAAGCTGAACAAGAAGAAGAATTTATTTCAAATACACTTTTAAAAAAAATTCAAGAATTAAAAAAAGAAAAAGAAACTTTAGCAAATAATTATGAACGTGAAGAAGAATTTTTAACAAATGATTTATCAAGAAAATTACAACAATTAAGAGAAGAAAAACAAACTTTAGAACAATCATTAGAACAAGAACAAGCATCACAAATTAATAAATTATTAAAAAGAATTAAACGTTTAGAAGCTGAAACGATTAATAAACAAACTACTCTAGTATTCATTCAATTTTTCTTTATTTTTTAATTCTAATTAATTTTATTTAGGAACAATTAAAAAGAGAAAAAATTGAATTAGAAAATACTTTAGAAAAAGAACAAGAATCATTAGTTAATCGATTATGGAAAAGAATGGAAAAATTAGAAACAGATAAAAGATTACTTCAACAAAAACTTGAACAACCTGATCAAACAATTAATTCAACAAATACTGTAAGAATTTTATTCAATATTTAATTATAAAACAATTAGAACAAAAAAATCGATGTGGGGATTAATATCAAACGTTTCAGAATGTTTAAAATATCTTTTATCTCACACATATTTTCATGCGTGAAAACGATAAACATTCTAAGCCTCTTTTTTAAAAAGATACATTGAGAAAAACTTATCCAAAAATTATCAAAGTTTCTTTTTTTGATTAACTTTTTTACAACTAATAATTAATTTATAGGATTGTCATCCATCATCATCAGTTGATTCAACAATTGTAAATACAAATCCAGTATCAATAATATCAACCGATGATATGTCATCTCGTTCAAATTCAGTTATATCTGCAAATATAACAAATCGTCTTTCATTACCAAATGTTGATCATATTCAACAATTAAAACGTGAAGTTGATAAACTTAAAAGAGAATTAAGTCATACACAAGAATCACATCGACAAAAAATGGAACAATTCGTACGAGAAGAACAAGATATTAGAAATGAAAATTTACGTTTACAACGAAAATTACAACTTGAAGTTTGTTAATTATTTTTTTTCTAATAAAAAAAAACAATTCTTTTAAATAAAAGGTTGATCGTCGTGAACAACTCTGTCGTCAATTAAGTGAAAGTGAATCATCACTTGAAATGGATGAAGAACGTGCATTAAATGAACGAATGAAAGCTTTTCCTAAACAACAAAGAACTAGTTCATCATCTCAACAACATTTACAACGTTCAAGAACAGTTTCAAGTCCATCATCAAATCAGAATTTAAATCTTGAACAAAATTCATCAACAACAAATGATTTTCAAAGACCACGACCTCCATCAACTAGTTTAGATAATCCTAATCAAATGGAATAGATTCATCTATTCAATTTCAAAGACGAGCCTTCTTTCTTCTTTCTTCTCTTTTTTATTGTATATATTTCTTAACATAACTATTTCTTTTGCTCTTACGGTGATACTAATGATAAAAAAAAAACAAGAGAAACCAAGCAAAAGTAAATTATTTATTTATATTTAATCAATTTTTACATAGATTCTCACGTTTGAAAAAAATAATAATAATTCGTTATTTATTATCAGGGACCTTTGGTTTTCTTCTTAAAGAAATAATTATTAAAATGAAATACTTACCTTTAATAGATCTAAAACATCTCCTTTTTTGTTTTGAGTGAATTATTGTTTTTCAAATAATTTTATTAAATATTCATCATGTATCAATCGTTTTCAATTACATTCTTTAATTTAATATATTTTCATCATTCCAATTAATATTAATTCAATAATAATAATAATAAATAAATTGGCAATAGAATTTATATATTATCTATCAACATTTTTATTAGAACAAGAATTTAATATGAATACTAACAATTATTTCTAGTCAATATTATTAACTCAACTTAATTATAGATATGTTTAATAATCATCTTTCTTTGTTGGAACATCGATATTTGTTATTATTAAAAAGTCATTTTCTATTCATATGATATATAATTATTAAATAAATGTTCTTTTTTGTCTTATGAGAAAATAAGGGTGCGGCTAAAGACAAGATAAACCTATAGTCACACACTCATTTAGTAGAGAGCATCTCAAGACAAATCTTTTGAAAAACAATTAACTCTGAACAAAGGAATACTCAATAGATTTGGTTTAAATCGTTTTTTTTCAAAATGTTTCCAGAATACTATATATTGTTTTGACGCGGCTTCATAACATATTTGTAGTTCTTCTAAATATTCGTAGAAAACTGTAAAACTTATTAGAACATGAAATTGAAGTCTATGCAATATAACTGCTGTTTTAATCTAAAAATCTAAAACTTTCATTCTATTTTCAACGTTATTATTAGTTTTATATTGGAAAAAGCATTTCATTGATATTTTGTAATATGATTCAAATATTTTAATTTCCTCATCATAATCATATATTAGTTGAGTGAAAAACGAAGAAAAAATAAAATATACTTAAAATCAAAAATCAGTAGAATTTTTCATGATAAAGGTAAACACGATTTTTACAAATGGTTTTAGTATTCCTAGTGGATCCAATATTTTTCCAATAACTTCTTTTTTTTCTTATAATATAACTTTGTACCAATGCTTCATCCTATCAACATCATCATTTCACACCTAAAAGTTGAAAAAAAAATGTATTTATTACAAAGAGACTGAATATACACATTGTACAGATGGTAATGTTACGGTATGTGAGTAGTGACACATTCATCATCTACACTCGTATGTAAAATTATAATTGCGCGATCAAAAGTCTATATAAGTTTCGTTACATTCATTCAAAGTCGGATGTAAGTATACGTCTCTCCTCTCGAAGGAATTAATAAGTATTGATATTAATGATAAAAATGATTCATAGTTTTAGCCAGATAATAATGAATAAAAGTAATCATTATAAGACATATGTCTTCCTTATCCTTGAATCAGATGACAGTGATATTATTTATTATTAATGTATATTTTTGAGTAGTTCTAATCTCTTCTTGTTGTATACGTACTTTGAAATGACATGCTTGATTTGTCCTTCTGATTCACATTTTTCTCATTTATATTCTTAATGTGGGTGTCTCTCTTCTATATGACGTAAGTTAACTCATGCTTTCTTTTGAATTTGTCCTTCGACCTTATATTTTTCTGTTATTTTGTTTACTATCATTCTTCATATTATATAACCAACGAGGAATAACACACTGAAGGTACAGTCATTAATATTCCAAGTACATCTATCTACATACGAAATCTTAAGTCTCATCTATTAGATAAGAAATCATGATAATATTCTTTGTTTTATTTGATTGTTTAAAAGTTAAATTACTCAATATTTAATTTTATTTTCTAAAAAAATTTCCCAATTACTTTGTATCTGATCTATTCATTTGATAGTTATGAATCAATATATTTAAAAAACAAGAAAGACTATTTTAATAACGAATAATTTAATAAATTTTCTAAAAATATTTATTATATAACATAGAAATGCATAAGATTTACTCAAGCGAAAAACAGGAAGTAGACAAAAAAAAATTTCTCCTCGATAACTATCACTGTAAACATGCTTATATTTTTATCAATTTCCTTCTATAAATATAGGAGGAAAAAAGAAATACATTATAATATCATTTACCTTTATCAATAATGTGGTGTATATTCTAATTTGATTCAATTTTTCTTGGTGAGTAAGAAAAAAAAATCAATCTAGTTGTTATTTAATATACTATGTACATTAGTCATCGTTAGTGACATATGTCCTTTCACTAGTTTTCAATTATTTATTAGACAAAATAAGAAATGGGTGGAAAAACATCGAAATATCAAAATGAATATATATCTACACAACAAAGAAATCCTTATGAAAATGTTACTCGTGCTTATGCCAAATGGGATCGTTATTCTGGTCTTATGAGTGATGATACATCTTGTTTTGCTACACATGAAATTGAAAATTTTAAAAAACATCAAAAAATCTCACAAAATTCTTCTGATCAACAACGAAAAGTGAATTCATCAAATGAAAAATCAATAATAAAAAAAACTGGTCAATATGATAAAAATCTTTCCAAACAAAGTCAATCGATTGAACAAATAATATTTTCAAAAAATAGAATTACAGCTCAACAATTAATCAAAGATCAATCACAACGTCGACAAAAATATAAATCAACAACTTTATTATCATCAAATGATTTATTACAAAATTCAACGGAGAAAAAAGCTTCATCAACAACTAATATTAATCAAACAAAACAAATACCAAATGATTTTCAACTTCTCTTAATTCATTCATTAGATTTACAAGTAATTTTCACATATCTTTTTCTTTTAAAATAGAAATTAATCTTTAAAGAACTCTTTAAATAGAAATTTATTTTTACTAGATAATTATCGAATGTTCTAGAACGTTTACACACATATCATTTTCTATATATGTCACCAAGAAACAGCGAGAAAAATATTAGATTATCATCAGTGGCGGATCTAGGATTTTGGAAGGGGGGGGGCGATTTTTTTTTTAGTATGGAGGGGCAATACCTGGGAAGGGGGGCGATTTTGGTTAAAAGCTATTTTTTGAGTCCAACCGAAGTAGTGTGAGCCTATTTTTTCGTTCATTTTTGCTGCAAAAAATCAAAACAAATTCGGAAGGGGAGGGTGATCGCCCCCATCGCTCCCCCTAAATCCGCCACTGATTATCATTCATAGTTGATGAATATTAAAATAAATGTAAATTCTTATTTTGTTTTTCTTTTTAATAAACTAGAATGCTCATGAAATTGGTAAAGGTAATTTTGGTACTGTATATCGTGCATTATACAAAGGTACTCGTGATGTTGCATTAAAAACATTAAAATCAGTTCGACACAATTTAAAATCATCAATGGAAGATTATGATGATAATATGTATGAATTACTTTATGAAGCTCATATAATGACACAATTACAACATCCGAATCTTTTACGTATTATTGGTGTAACATTTTTTGGAAAAGATAAACAATTAAGTTTAGTTACAGATTTTATGAAAAATGGTTCTTTATTAGATTATCTTCGAAAACATCGAGAAATATTTCTTAAATCAAAATCAAAAGATATAACATTGAAATTAAATAGTTTTTCCAAACAAATTTTTCAAGCAATGTTATATTTAGAAAAACGAAGAATTATTCATCGAGATTTAGCAGCAAGAAATTGTTTGATTGGAGATGAAGATACACTTAAAGTTGGAGATTTCGGTTTAACAAAGTATAAAAGTTCTTTTGTTTTTTTATGAGTTAAATATTTTATTATTTTAGATTAACTGAAGGTGGTTTATACAAAGGTAATAATCAAACAATATGTGCTATACGTTGGTCATCACCTGAAGCTATATTTTATTCGAAATATACATCTCGATCAGATGTTTGGAGTTATGTAAGGAGAATATATTTGAATTTTTCTAATTTTTATTATTTTTTTAAATAGGGTATCACTCTTTGGGAAATTTATTCATTGGGTGAACGACCATATGGAAGTTTAGATAATAAAACTGTTAAAAATCTTTTAAAAAATCCATTAGAAAATTTTACTCGTTTTCTTCCACAATCACGTGAATTTGGTTCAGATGAAGTTTATACTCATCTTATGTTACCTTGTTTAACATATAATGTTGCATTAAGACCACGTTTTAAAGATTTAGTTCAACGAATTTTAACAATTTTTAATAATAATATTCGATAAATGTTTAAGGGAAGAATTGTTATTTTATTTTTGTAAAAAATATTAATTTAGAATTCAAATTTGTATATTTTATAATAAAAAAGAAATCATTGTTAGGCATTCTTATTTTTTTTTTGTTTACAATAGAATTTGTCAAACTGATAAACTGCATACAGGTAGAACTCCCATTAACTGAAGCGTAGAGTCCTGCGGTTCCAAAAATAAAGGAAACAAAAGTCGAATCCAAACCGGTGGAGGCGAAATTTGTCACATAGATGGAATGCAATACGACGGAAAATTCTGAGAATCATCCCATCCTATGGAACCAAAACTTTAAGAAAATATACCATCTCATTCGAGTGAAACCATTTATTCTTAGAGGAGTTATCAAGAATTACACCAGTTAATAATAAGATCAAAGAATATATTATTGTGAGCAGATTTTTAAAAAGCATAATAGAAATAAATAATTTCTAACTGAAATTTTGCGAAAAGATTTTAATTAGTTTTCATATGAAATTGTTTAGGAAATAACTAGATATAGTTATTATTATTATTTTTTGTTTTGTATAAAAATAGATTCTATGTAATTGTTTATCAGTTTGATTATTGAGAACAATAAATCTGGATGAATAATATCCGAAGATAATATGTCTGGGAAAGAAAAAGATTGTTTTAAGAAACAGAAATGACACATATCAACATTATAGATATGATCTTTTAACATATAACCTTATTTTCTATGTTGATACATAATTTCATCTAAGATAAATCAGTGACAATTGTTGACTCAAATGAGACGAAGCAAAGGTCAAAGTTAATGACATTTTTATTAGAAAAAAAATGTCATTATTAATACTTTATAATAAGAAAATGTTTACTTTTTAAAGAAAAAGATTATTAAATAATATAATATTTGATCGGATTTGATATTCTTTATTTATTATAATACCAATATCGACGAAAAAGATTATTTTCTATAAAAATGTACTGAATAATTGGACTATCAAAGTCTTTTTTTTCTATTTATAGCTCAAATCAACAACAATGTATTTTTCCTTTCTGGGAAGAAAAAAAAAGAAAGATTATATGTATATTTTTATATATAGCATTGGTATAATTATTCATAAATATATATCTTATGGAATGATTAATATTAGCTAAATCTTGATAACTGTTTTTCTTTCGCTACTTTATCTACAAAAACAGTCTTTATAGCAGCTGTTTTTTTCTTTTTTACATCATTCTATATTATCGATAGATAAAAGCATCTTATACAACAACTTCTTCGTCTCGTCGAATCTACAAAAATGTCGTATTTTGTTTTATTTTTTTTAATTATAAGTGGATATGTATTTGCAGCACCAATTTTTCAAAAAGAATCTCTTAAATTTAGTACTCTTGAATGTATATCTGGTAACAATGAAACATCATCAAAATATATTGTTCAAGTCTTTGAGGTAAATGAAACATGTATTCGAGTAAATTCATCATCATCAACAGGAAATGAAGTTTATTTATATATTATTCCCGAATACGAAACTAATTATACAATTGAAATTAAAGTTGATAATTGCTCTACACCATTACCAAATCTTCATCTTAGTGTATGTAATGAACCAAATAATGTTAATCAAACAGGAGTAATGGTTACTTTTGAATATGAAAATGTAACTTTATCTGAAGTTGCCATTGAAGAACATGATGCAGCAACAACAACTCAATCAATGTTTTATACAGGTCCAACTGTTTATGAAACATTACATCGTCTTGATTTTGAAGACGAAGAAGATGAACATCTTTTAGCTACTACTAATGCAACAACAATTGATTTGGAAAATACAAACAACAACAACAACAATGTTACTAATGAAATATTAATATAGAAAATATCAATTAGATTATAAATCATTTATTTTATATTAAATATTCTTTTAACTCTACCTTTAATGTATTAGATAATATGTTTGTAATTAAATTGCATTCATATTAACCTCCTTTATAAGTCCTTTTTTCGAATGCTATCTGGTGTTTTTAAAGTGAACAAACTAACGTTTCAATTTTATTTCAAATAATTAAATTATTCTTATCTTATTACATATATTAATTTAAGGAATTTTTTTTATATTTTTTCCCTTTGTTTCTCAGTTTTATACTGTTTACATAATTATATTTGATTTATAAAAATAATTCAATTTTACTTAATTATACAAATTTAAACTGTTTAAAATAAATATTTTATTACCTTTCGTTTTAACTAATTACCAATATTTTCTCATCGGTCTATCTATCACACGTGTCAGATACAAAAACTTATAATATAAAATATTCATTTTTTATCATATTGTTAATTGTCCCAAACACGTTCAGTTAATAACGATATACATGAACTTTCTTTTAACAAAGGTTAACATATGTTTTATATTTAAATAGAAATCAAAAACTTTGCTTATGAAATTTTCGGTTTGTAACACTGTTTCAAAAAACTTTTTTCATAATATCCAGTCAAATGTTTCCTCTGTCAATTGATAAAATTCGTTTCTCAAAATCCTGCGAAAGACGCTATCCGCAGTATATTCTTTAAAGCTTAGCTTCTCTGATTCATCAAATTGATAGTATATCATCTGGAGAGCAGCTATTTATTTATTTCTTATCATATTTCTTAAGAAAAGAGAAATCCTAAGAGGGTTAGAATATGAGTAAATACATGTTACAACATTCATAATAGAATAACTTATCAAAGAACACTTTTCACATCGATAAAACGAAGAAGTAGGTGAATGGTATGTGTTCATGCATAAAAGGCAACTAACATATGTGAGAAGATGTATACACGTATAAGTTTCCAAAATATAGATATGAAACCGTTACATTTATAACAATTTTGATAGTTGATACAGTATAGATTTAATTGATATTGTTAAGATTGTAGATTGTGTATAGAATTCATATTAAAACTATTTTTGCTGGTGCGTAATGTAATGGTACTGTTATTGTAATCGATGAATTTAAAGCATTTTGTTATTGGTTGAACGCAGATGATGCAGTATTCGATAATATTTCATCACTATTCTCGATTACTATGTTGCTGTCGAATAAATCATCCATGATTAATAAAATAGGGTTTTTCTCCTTGTTCGCATTTATACTTAAGAAAATGAATTGTTTATCTATCATAACTTGAAACGTCATTATCCTTTAGACCGTTTTGATAGTATATATTGATATTTTTCCTTTGTCTTATTTTGCTTAATTGGTTGTTCGTTTTTTTTCGGCCATTTTCTTTATTATGGATTCTGCTATATATATCAATACTCGTGATACTTTCTCCAAAAAGCTTATCAATTTATTTTCACCTTTTCTTAAGTGCTATAATTGTGGGTTTCGTATAACCATTAATTATCGTATTAATAGCATTAAATGGTGAACAATTTTGTGTTGCAATGTTTGTATTCAAACTTGATGAAAAGGGTGAATTGATTCACATTGATTATTTGTAACTGTATTATTTTCTACAGAACAACATAAATCACCTCCGAGAATGGATTCAATTCATGGAGGGAAATGTATTTTGTAGTCAAATTCATATTCGATTGAGTAATATATAATGTTGCAGTAATTTGTAAATGTGCTGATTCTACAATGTAATAATAGCATCTTTGAAATATATTTTGTATAAAATATTTTGCTAATCGAATTTTTATATTATATTAAAACTACTGTAACAACAGAGAAAATTTGGTTCAGTTTATCATTATATTAACATCAGCAAATGACATCATTTACATATTCATATATTATTTTTTTAGAGAAAACCAATTCACACTTAAACATTTCAACATCAGGTCGACTGAATTATATTAAAATCAAGTCTATGTATGTATTCTCTCTATAATATAAATATATATAACATGTGTGACGATGACGTTCGAGTAAAGAACGCCAAAATATTACAAAAGGAAAATAAGAAAAACATATATAACATCATTCACACATAGTTGCATTCACATATATTCGTATTTTATTAAAACAATGAACCTAAAATTTCATACTAAATGTTGATGTCAATATTACAAATAGATATAGTTGAGAGTTTTATTTATTTCCTTTAACTGCATTCTAATCCTACATAAACTATTATATTACAAAAGAATCTACTACACTTTAAAATTAGTTCAATCAAATTTTAAACTTTATTTTTTGACTTATGTGCTTCCATCTATATATTAGATCAGTTCTTACTTTAAGTCTAAATGTTTTTCGCAAACTTCTCCTTCTGCAGAGAAAATTTAATAAATTCTTAAAATAATACTTGTATTGCTACACTGTTTATCTTAATCCAAAGCTTATATATAGAATGGCAAATCTTATTTAAAAGATATTCGATGAAACAAATTAAATACGATCTAAAAAATACTGTTCAACTCTCGATATATACAAGTAATGATAATTATATAGAAGAAACAGAAATTTACTGGAAATCAAAATTATATAAAAAAAAACATGCAAGAATAAAAATAATATCCTTCATTAAAACATTTTATTTGATAAGTAGTTTAGTTGCTCATCGTAGGATTTCCACAAATGAGAGTAATTGGACTGACATCTTTGCCATTTACTGTCGTACCTGCAGCAACAACTGAAGCTGTTAGAGGAATACCAGCGACTTCGATGTTACTAGTCAATGCATTAACTTCATCCGATGTGAGAAAGCAGTAACATTTTTTAAATTTACAAATACCATGACAAAGACCAGTTGTATTAATCGAATTGCATTGTAACGTGTTGTTGAATGGATATGGTAAGTTTTCGATATTTAATACTGGTTGTTTCTAGCAAAATGCTTCACATGCATTGTCCACTTGACAGGTACCGTCGGTACTTTGTTCTATTATAAAATCAATTTAAAAAAATTAAATATTCATTATCAAGACATTACCTCCGCAATAGTCCTTCGAATTTCCCATGGAAGTAGGTGTTGAATTTACAAATAATATCATAATACATGATACCAATAACATAAATTGCACATTGATACAAACCATTGTAGGCGATATCAGTATAAAAATTATATTCAAAGATAAATGTTATCAAGTTAATTATTGATCAACAGAAAATTATTGCCTTTTTATATAATCATGTTTTCGTACTTATTTTCAACCTCATCACCCTCAGATACGTCATGCGTCTACTTTGATCTCTGGTTTTTTGAGTAGAAATATTTATTTCTAATGATATGACGAGAGATATTTAATATGCACTTATTTTGTTGTTCACATCATTCTTATTGTCTAAAGCCTATCTTTGGATATTATCAAATTGTATCGATATGCAGATAAATAAAAAGAATGAATAAAATATACTGCAGTCAATCTACATGTCGGATATATACAAAATAAAATATGAGAAAAGAAAAAAATAAGCAGAGTCTGTTTTACCTTGATAATATTTGTATATTGAATAGAAATAAAACAAAAGCGAATGAATAATAAAAGTCACTAATGATATATCAATGCATTCATTATTATGTTTATATTGTTATAAAACAAGTATTTGCATCTCAATAATAGAAGACATACTTCGTATTTATTTTAAAAACGAAAGACTAAATTTTCTGGTTTAAAATTTTGATTATGATCTAATATATTCAACATGAATTTAAAGGGACGATGAAAATCATCTTTATGATAAAAAATAATAAATTATCAATATTTTATTCATTATGAATATCATTTGAACAATTCAGTTTAATTTTATTTGTATTCAAATGTTTTTTTTTGACATTGAACTATGAATAAGAATATATTATAAATAATAATTAGATGAATTACTGTCAAACCGAAAAACCAAATATCTTTAATTCAACTAATTTACATTGAAGATCAGAAATCATTTTTTCGATTTTATACTTTTAACAAATAGAAAAATGTCATAAAAAGTTTGATTTGTCTTTTAATATATATTTATAAATAAATACTAGTTAATAATTAGCATTTCATACCGTATTTATTCTTTCAAATGAGGAAAAGGATTGTAAGATTATTGAGAGTTAACGAGAAAATTATTATTTTCAAAAGATGATCTTTTCTAATGATTCATCCGTTTATCAGTACAATATTTTTTTTATTTCAAAGTCTGTGATTTTTATTGAAAATATCGGTGTAAATGTTACTACTATAAGGAAAATGAAAATCATACGATATTCAACAGCTTATTTTTTCATATTCAATAATAGTTTTTCTCGTTTTAAATAAAACTTATTATATTGTAATTTTTAGTATGATCTAGATATCACCGTTTGTTTGTAGATGAATTTATATTTACACGAAGCTATCTGTGCATAACAAGATTTTATTCTACTAGAGAAAACCTAAAAGAAATTGCATTAAAACACATGATGTGAGTATAGGATAAATAATAATACATATACTCACTCTTACCACACCCTCAAAACTTGTTCATCAGAATTCTTCTAACTTGTTTAATGAAGTACAGATATATATATGAGTTATGGATTGATTCAAGAAATAATTTCTGAGTGAAATATCTCCAATAGAATCTTTTCGTATCCATGAGTAATTTGACGTTATCCTACAATTAGAAAGCCAACTTAAGTCTCTAATTTCTGATGTTTTCTAAGAGTTGGATATCATTGAATTCTTATCTTTATTGAGATCGATCTCAGCATTGAAATAAACAGTTAATAGTTCATTTCAACTAAATAATTTATTTCTTGGTGACACGTTAAAATAAAAGCTAATAAATTTCGTATTAATCTGAAGGTATTATCCCGTTTATCGATAAAAGTCTGGCAGAATCCCAATGTGATTTTTACTTTGATTTAATATCATACTCTTCTTCATTAAAATAACACGTAAAATCTTATATTGCATTGAAAAAAAAACAGATTGATTATAATTTATTAAAACTAAATCTTTTATTCTATAGAATACTATTATTCATAATATATTAAAATATTCTCTCATAAACTAACAAGAAAGTTCATTTGATCATCTTTTATATCTTCGTTATTATGAATTTGAGAATAGATGTTTAATTAGAATTGATACTCATTAGTATTTATTAGAATGACAACTAGTTTATTTACTTTTCATAGAAAAAATTCATTTGTGATAGATTTTCATTTAATATAAAATTCAAGTGAATTATAGTCTTCTGAACGAGTATTATTGAATTTGAAAGATATTAGGTATATTAATGTAGATTTAAAATAAATGTCAATAGATTCAAGAATTCTTTGTATATATTGATAGTAATCATGAAATATTTCTTTGAACTATATTATTAAAATCTAATAATAAAATCCAAAAAAAGAAAAGTTATGCATATATATCTGACCTATGAATGTAAATCTCATTGATTAGGTTATGTTAATGTTTGATTAGATGACGATATGCGAAGCAAAATATGTGTGAATAATAGAGAGAGAGAAAAATGTCGATGTTAAATCTGTTTTTAATCGATCGTGGGTGCCAGACTTACATCGGTGTTGTTCAATCTATTTAAATTGTCATTTAGTTGTCAACTATTCTTTGTATATTTAAAATGACATAGATCGAATAAACATGAATCGGATCATTAATCTCATTCAATCCACATCTTTCAATATACTTTCTTATTTTTGTTTTGTTAAACAATAATATTAGATAATTTTATTGAAATCAAAATAGCTAAAAGGCATTGAAAATCATGATTTTTAACTTTAGATATGAAATGATGAATAATTCAAAAAAGGAAAACATATTCTTTTAATTAAAATTAGTGAACGTGCCTTATCATATTTCTCATTGAACATGATCATCATTAATCGATACTTTTTTCTTCTTCACAGAAAATTTATCGAGCGAAAAACTGAAGAATTTCCTATGATAAATAGATAGAGAGAGAGATTTTTCAAGAAAATAGATCAGAACAACATTTCATATTTTCAAAAAGAATACCGACAAAACACATTCAGGATAAAAAAGGATCAATAACTTTTCATCGTCAGTTTATTATTCATTTCAACTATAACACACATTCCTTCTTTTTTTCTATCAGTATATATTAAGAACATTAATCATTCGATCGAAAAAAACAACCTTTTCAACACATTTATATTAAATATAATACACAATTTATATCGTTTCTTTACAAGTTAATAGATGATTTCATATTAAAACTATCAAACGAAGATTCTCATATTTTACGATTTAATATTTAATGATAAAGAGAACAGAATTATATAAACAATTTCACGCTCGTTCTAGGTAATATTCAATCATTTTGTGATTGTCTCTGCTGAATAAATTTTTCTCGTAAGAAGAGATCATTTTTTTGTAGATTCATCATTAAAAATAACTAAAACAAACGTTCGAATTTAATTATAACTTCCAAAATGTATGACACAGACAAAAAAAAAGGTCAATGTAGAAATTACTTTTCTTCTTTTTACACTATATTATTTAATGAATTAAAAACTAAGAGTGAAAAGAAAATCTATTTTTAAAGAAAAACAATGCAACATTTGGTTCGTTTATGCGTTGTAAATGTAAATGATTGATTTATTTGTTAGATGTAATGTTTGTTCGTTCGTTCTTTCTCTCTCTCTCTCGGTTGAATGTAGATATATCAACTTGACTTGACTCGACAACGTATGTGTTTTTTTTTCTTTTCTTTTTTCCACCAATGAAAAATGTGAACGGAGAAGAATATGATTATTGAATGTTGATTGGTTACAGCCGTTGTGTCTCTTCTGAGAGAGAAAAATCGATTTTTTTTTGTTGTTCTTGTCTCACATATTTCTTTTATGGTATCCATTAATCGATTTAATGGGTCGTTTTGTGTGACAAGGTTTGCTTGCATTGCTTTCTCTCATCATTTGATCAGTCTATCTCGAAGAGTCTCTCTACAATCATTAATAATATCTATCGTAGAGGATCATTTACCGTTACACTTAGCTTAATAATCAGCCAGTTCACTACAAGCTGAGACTATCATTAACGAGAAAAAAAAACGAAGAAGAAGAAAAAAAAGAAAAAGAGAAGAAAATAAATGAGTTCTCTATCGCCCTATCCTGCTCTTCATACAATGAACAATCATCATCATCATCATCATCATAATCATCATAATCATAATTATGGAAGTGATGGGACAAATACAAATTATTCTAGTATACATCAATTATCTGAAAACAGTGTTAATGTCCCAACTGAATCATCTTCAACTTCATCATCATGTCTTATTCAATCACCAATTGTTGATTATTATGGTCAACATTCATATCATCCAGCAACACATCGTGCACTTCCACTCTATCCTCATCAAACTCATCATCTTTATCAAGATAATCCCAATAATTTATATCGATACAATGCTCTTCCAACTTCATCATCATCATCATCAAATATTACACAAAAGTAAGTTTCATTTTATTAATTATTTGATTTAAAAAAAACCTATTGTTCAATAAAATTCTTAGTTCTTGTATTTATCCATGTCATAATGGTACAAATGGAAGTTATAATCAAGAAGGTAATATCTCAACATCTTCAAATGGTCTTTCTCAATCTGATATGATAAATTCACTTCATCCAATGGGTATTGATCTCTATGGTTTATCAATGAGTCCACCAGCTCCTCCACCACCCCCTCCATCATCATCTCCTCCATCTTCAACTGATCATTGTTCAACAAATCGAAATTCTTCTGATTTAATTCCATTATCAACATCAATTGATTCAATATCATCATCATCGAAACAAAATTCACCTGTTATATATCCATGGATGCGTAAAGTACATATTAACAATCCAGGTAAGAATATAAAAATAATAATTTAGAAATTTCCTGTCAAAAAAATATTTGATTTCTTTCTTTCTTTTATTTTTATTTTTTGATGAGGAAAGACTAAAGTATTGATGATGACAGACAACATACAGAAGATTAATGATCGAATGTAAAACACGTGCAGTCATCATACCGTATCAATAAATTAAACTGAATGAAAGAAAAAAAGAAATCGAATAAACTTAAGTAAATAATATCGAAAATATTTTGTTTCTATCTCAGTTGAATATCATATGTTTTTATCAAGAGTAACACATTGAAATGAATGTATTTTTAACGACTATTGTAAATATCATTGATTTTGAAAATGTCAAACATACTTTTTTTTTGTCTCAGTTTGATTTTGTATAAAAGTGTTATATTATCTTTTGAAATCAAAATTTAACCTTTCTTTTTCGAACAACAGACTTCATTTATCATAATACTTTAGAGAAATGAACGTCAAAAAACACGTTCGCCTTATCATTCGATGAGTACGTGACCTAAATTTAGTAAAAATAACAGAAAAAGATAAATGTTATTTGACTAATGACAAATATATATATGTGTATATATCGATGTCTGTTTTTCTCAGACATTTTTACTGAATAATGGATAAAAATCATTATCAACATTTTCATTTTAGTTATTAATTATACAAGTGGAGAAACAAAACGTGCTCGAACTGCTTATACTCGTCATCAAGTTTTAGGTAAAAAAAACTAAAATTAAGAAGAAAAAATAAATTTTTTTTATTCAGAATTAGAAAAAGAATTTCATTTTTCCAAATATTTAACTCGACGACGAAGAATTGAAATAGCTCATTCACTTGTTTTAACTGAGAGGTAAACAAATTCTTTTTTTTCTTTTTCTTTTTCTATTAAATTTCTTTTTCTTATTAGACAAATTAAAATTTGGTTTCAAAATCGGTTAGTTTTCATTTGATTATAAAAACTTAATTTGTTTTTTTATTTAAATAGAAGAATGAAATGGAAAAAAGATCATAAATTACCAAATACAAAATCTAAATTACCTGATCAATTACCTGCCGCATCAACATCATCGGATTCGTCATCACCTCATCTTATTAAAAAAGAACAACAAGAAATAATTTCAACATTTATAAAAGAAGAATCATTTTCAGGAGAATCTACAAATTAATCTTTCATTTGACACGTCAACAATTTATTATTTTTTATAAAATATATCTTGTATTTACATTTCTTCTTCTTCTTTTTTCCAAGGATTTCAATGTTCGTGTGAATGACTTTCGTTTTTTTCCTTGTTGTTGTTGTTGTTGTTTTGTATATGTCATAAGAGCCAAAATAAAGAATCTCAAAATATTTCTATTCTAGTTTTACTTCATATGAAAAGAGAAAGGATGAATCCTGAAATAGGAACAAATAGATTAGCTGAAAATAAGTTTTCATGTTCTTTTATATGACTGGTGAATGTCATGTAGAAATAAGTTATGTTTATCTATCATGAGTTCGTGAATGTCTTCTTAATCATTACTATCTTTTGACATGACAAAAATCATTTTTTTCCCTTCTCTTATATGATTTATCTTTATTATGTAAGAAAATCTTTATTTTATGAAATAAATATTAATTAATACATTTATATTCTATTTGTCATAGATTTTCGATTGATATAATATTAATTGAAGATAGAAAGTATTGATAACATTCTACTAGAAAACCTTTTTTCTTGTTTAGTTAATCTAAATTTGAATATTTGTGAATCTATTGAAAAGAAGAAGAAGAAGCAGAACTGTAAAGAATTAAAATTGTTATTCTTTCTTTTGTTAAGTTGTTAAACGATTTTTTGAATTAAAAAGAAGACAAATGACAAATTGATTTCGTTGATGTTGTTTTTTTTTGTATGTTGTCGTCGTCAGATGGTTATCATGTTATTTGAATGAAACATGCGGTATGACATTTTCATTTGAGTTGTTTTTTTTTCTTCTTCTCTCGTCCAACCGCAACGTTTGATCATTGATAGAAACGAAAAAGTATCATTAATAATCTTTTTTTTTCTCTCTCTCTCTCCCTCTCTGTCGCTTTTTCTCTTTCTCTTCCTTATATTCTTAACGAACAGACAAGAAGAAAAATCTTTCTCTGTTGGTTAAAAGATCGATAGTAACAACGAATGTCTATATCGGCAAAAGCTCATTTGTCTTCTTTGCCCGAACAGAGTGTATAATGAGTTTTTCTTTTCCTCCACTGACATAGTCGCTCGAGACATACTCTCCTCTTCTTTCGACTCATTTATCTAAATATTCAATGTCGATGTAACGACTAACCAATCTAGAGAATACAATCATCAATGATAAAGACAAACTAAACTTATACATGATCAGCCAACTCAGACAACATGTTTCTTTTTCTCTAACACGCACATTAATCAATGAATATATCAATATATGTATATTGTATATACATGACATTCAAAAAAGCGTTTCTTTTTTTTTTTTTAAATATACAGATCAATCAACAAATATTTGAAAGATAATAAAAAAAAGAAAAAAATTTATTAGTTTAGTTTTGGATCTTCAAAGAATAAATAATAATCGAATTTATTTCATCAACAACCAACTATTCTATGTATGTTTACATGACAATCTAAATATCTTATTATAGATTGTCATTATATGAAATTTGTTTTTTTAATAAAGAAATTTTGCAATGAGAATGTATGAACAACTACTAGTAGTATCAGTGAAAATTAAAGATCTTTAAAAGAATGGATTTATTGTAGGTATAAAGATGCTTATAATTCCTTCAGATTACATACTATACAAAGATAGTGCAAGATAATCCGTGACATAGGTTCTATCTACTTGTCAAGATTGTCAGGTGATCTATATTTTACTCGAATGAATAAAATGATTCAAAAAGTAAAATACGGTACACTCTAAATAAAATCGGTTTGATATCCAATATCTTTTAAGTTTCAGAGCAACTTTGCAGTTTTAAGTGGTTCTTCCAACGAATATAAATTCTAAATCTGTCACTGCTTAAATTTTGGCCGAAGCATATGACATATTCAAATAAAGGACACACATCAAATACTGAAAGAAGATGCGAAACTTTATGTTTGTAAGATGATAGTCGAATCAGAACATAAAAACAAACGAAAAAAAGTCGCATACTAAGTCTTGAAAAGAAAGATACGATACGGATTTTATTTTCAGATGAAAAACTGTTCGATATTGATGACTTATACAATTTTTAAGGTCAATGTTTTTGGAAGATTACCAGTTGTGCTGAAAAAAATAAAAGAGATAGTATTCAAACGAAAAAAACTAAATCATGCTGTAGATATTCAAAGTATTCTAACAATTACACTAAAATATATAATTAAGGTTTCTGCACTTAAATCAGTTCGACTATTATATTTAGGATAAATTTACAAAATTTATCAACTAGAAGGAAGTAATAGTGAGTGACACACTTATCAAACAATTGATAGATGTTAGTTAAATAAATAAAAATTAATAAAGATATTAGTAAAATATTGAAAAGTTTATTCTTCCAAGGAAACCTTCTATACGTATATATTTCAGATGATAGGCGAAATTATTATTCTAGAAAAAAGATTTCATGTTATTGATTGATTTTTAATGGAAATAAATTTGTTTTATTAAATTTTATTTGATTATGTAGATTTAAATTTTTTAAAAGTTTTTGATTTAACTTTTGATTCATCTTCATTTGTTGTTGTTGTTGTTGTTTGTTCAACTCGAGATGAATTTAATTTAGTAGCAGGACAAGTAATTATTTTAACTTTATTCTCGTGACCATTTAATGTCATTTTCCATGATAAATTTGTATTTGATGTTAATATTAATGAATCAAATAGTAATGTCCATACTTGATCACATGCTCTATAAGATAGAAGATGACCTGTAAATACAAGACATGATTCTTTTTTTCCTTTCACCGATTGATAAGTTAATTTTTCATTAATAATATGATCGAAAACATCAAGAATATAGTGAACAATACGAGGAGTAAATATTTGTCTACGAACCAGTTCACGAAGAGTATCATCAAGAGCCAAACCAATAGTTGTTGAACGATATATTTGATAGGCTGACGACATAGCTAAGTCTTTTTTTTGAACTATGAACTTGTTTAATTAGATATGCGCCATTAAAGAATACGATATACTAATCAATATTTATTTTCTATACATTTTTTACTATATATCCTGTCTAAAATATGTCGATGAGATTCTCGTTTTCTATTATCTTCGTATATGATCTTGCAATTGTATGTATAATTTAATATTCGAGAGAATGAATTTATAGTATGTAAGAAATCATCAAACACTCGTCGATCTATAGATTTATTAGAAGAGAGAAAAATATAAAGAAGATTTCTTTTTTATACTAAAATACTTCCTAAACATATGAAAAATAATTTGTACATCGAAACCTTGATTAAAGTTTGTTGATTGGTGACATCTTCCGAAAGGATTTTGTAAGGTTTTGACATATAAATATTTGTTATCATATATGATTGAATTCCATAATAGAAATATCTTCAATATTCCTATTTTCAGTAAAATTAAAAGCGACTAAAGAAAAAATATATATCTCAAATACTAATAATATTATTGGTTTTGAAAAAAAAGCAACTGATTAATAAAAGTATATTAACATAATCGTTTTTAAACTGAAATGTGAAATTTAAATATTGAAATGTAAAAGAAAGAAATATTTAATATAATAAAAAGAGACTATATTCCATATCTACTGATTTTCTTTCTTTTTCTTCTTAATTGTATGATTATACATATCTTTTATTCAATAAAATTTCGAAAAATGCTTTAAATAAATGTCTTTATTATGAAACATTGTATAAGTACTATTTTAATCTCTATTGTTATATAAACGAATATGATCATCTTTGATCTTTTTATCTCCAAAGATGCGTATAATACCTTCAAATCTTCACTGTATCATTAATATACAATAATACCTGTTTGTTTTTGCAGAAAAAAAGGTAACATAAACTATTACAGACTGTAGCAGATATCGATAAGTGATTATTAATGTTATGATGAAAAAGACTATCACACACACACATCATAAGAGATGTGACTAGTTGACATTGACTGGTATTATTACTATTATTTTGTATGTCATATTTTACTGTCGTATAGAATCAGCTAATAGATTTTCTTTTAGATGTTTATTATTGGAATGAGAAACTGTTAACAAATTTTCTATTATTTGATTGTTGTCTTACAAAGTAGAATGACGATTTGATATTTTATTTCCTCCTCATATATATATCTATTCTATTTACTCAATGAATAAAGAGTTTCAATAATAATGAAGATCAATGAATTGATATTTCTATGATTCCCATTGTATTCTGATGAATTTAGAATTGTTACCTGATATTTGTTTGATAATAATGAATAATAAATATATTTTAAAATGATGAAATAATATCATATTCAATAACGTTATAGACTTATCTTTAATGTTATTCAATAATAATCATATAACAAAAGTCAAAATGAAATGTAACTAATCATTTTGTTGATCAATTTATTTGCCTTTCTTCTTCTTCTTACATCTCCGTTTGTTTTCTTGTTCTTTTTTAAATTATTTTCAAATGTATGACTTCAAAAATAGATTAAGAAATTATGGGAAGAAATACAAATATATTTATCGAGAGAAATTCTTTCTTGTGTTGTTTATTTCCATTGTAATTAAAAATAAATGCGTAACCTCGGATTTTATCCGAGAGTTATGTATACTGCAAAAAGTGTATATGGAAATCATAGGGAAATATCAGTATTTTTGTAATAACTCGGGAATGCTCCATACAATTAGGCTCATCTTCGAACTCGACCAAGATTTTGATGAGACAGTTCTATGCACAAAATTTTAGCTCAATCGGACTATTCGTTTAAACGTTATCGTGCATACGGCCGACCTGACGGACGGCCACACTGACCGATTCTAGTAGTGTACTCACTTTTTGAGTACACAAAAAGAGAAAAACGAAGAAATTGATGATAAACAAGATCCAACAAGATCACCATCATCTGTTAAATTTACAATGTTTTTAATGGATAAATATCCACCAAAAGTAAATATTCATTTGAATATATCTTAAAGTATTAAAACGGAATTGAATTTTATTTCAGAAATCAATTAAAGATAATTGTTGTGCCAACAGAAGTGACGAACATCCTTTTGAATGATACCCCTTATATCATTTTCATCTCTCTGCTTCTCTTTCCTCTTTTTAGCTAGTTCTATCGTTTCGTGTTCTTTCTTTTTCTCTCTAGTATATAAACCCGTGTTGTATGTTAAATAGTTACATTTGGATGTAGTACTTAGTCGAATAAACATCGTGCTTTAAGGCACTATAACTATGTCTCTCCATTTGTCATAACCATGGGTATTTACCTGCAGCTCATTTATATCAATGCCCAACCAGTGGTAGAGCTGCATATCTTCATTTTCCGTTACAATTGTGATCTTTTACCAC
>CAJNOI010000213.1:102768-140444 GCA_905250115.1 Adineta steineri
AAAAAAAAAGAAACGAAACGTTTTCTCTTCTATTAATTGTATTTACTTTTGAAATAATATTTATATAAAAATAAAGAAACATAAATAAAACTGATGTAATAGGTAAAACAAATCGAATAGTGAAATTATTTTCCGTTCTACGTGTAATTATCAGAATAAAAAATGATTGATGAGACAAGCAATGTGCATTTTCTTCCGGTAGTTTAACATTGTGGAATTGCTTATCTTGTTTTACATAATCATTTCACAAGAGATAAGTACCTTTCAACACTTTCACAAATGCCGGAAACTTATTTTCTATTGTTAATGAAATAGATTTTTCTATCGAAAAAAAAAAAAAAGTTGACCAAACAATAATTGACACTTGTGTGTTGATTGAATTGTTCATATTGATATTTGATGAGAATCAAAGAAATCGAAGCGCTATTCATAGTACTTAAAAAAGAGTTTGTTCAAGTGAATAAGACTTTCTTCTTAATAAGATCATATACGTATGAATAAAAATGCAGACATTGATCTACTCCAAAGTCAATAAAGCGAAATATTTCTCGTATAGAAATGTCTCAGTTAGTTCCGGAAGAAATCCAATAGAATGGAATGCCATGCCGGACGAGAAGTGGACGCATGAACAAATTAACTAAAGAGTGTCAGCGCATGATCGGGCTTTTCCGTTCATCTTCGATTTTTTTCTATCAGATTTCCTTTGACCTCTATTCAATAGGAAAATAAAATAAAAACACAATCTCTATAAATAAATAAATACAAAATAATAAACTTCTTCTTCTTTTTTTTATCCAAAATATTTTTTTTGATGATAAATGGAATTAATGAGCACACGCGTTTGATAAAAAAGGGAAAGAGAGAGAGAAAAAAATCTTATCGTATATAATCCCACTTGACGGCACAAAGGTGTTTCGTTTGTGATGATTATTGAGTGTCTATAAACAAAAGCAATGAGAGTCGATTGAGCACTTTCTTTACAATTAGCGTGATAACAATCTATTCATCTCATCTGATCTAAACTAGTCAAATAGAGAATTGTTTCTAGTCGGACGCCGTCTGTCGTTAATAAGCAAAGTGTAGATCAACTTCCGCGCGATCATCATCATCATCATCATCATCTGCGCCATGAAATCTTTGTTCTTATCGTTCTTTTCCCATATGTCACTCTCTACAATCATATAAATAACAAAAGAAAAAGAAACACATATCCGTTGCCGACACTTTTCTTTGCCTTATTTTCTATAATTTATCATAAGAAATAGAAAAAACTGTAACATATTCACATGCTTTTACTCAAACAAACTAATCGATCAGTTGATGACTTGAATAACAAAAATTTCCTTCTTTTTATATGAGTTTCAATTTAACTTAATGATAGACATTTCACAATAATGATAAATGTGTTTTTTCTATCTCTCTCCCTTTCACTTTCACATTCTCAAGTATTTCAATTGAATAATCTGTTAAATCAACAATTGAAGGGATAAGGCGGGAATATTATCATTTATGATAAATTATTGACTAATTATCTTCCACTTTTAATAGAAAACATATGTAAATACATTTTCCATCTTTCACTCATCAACTATTTTTTATCAATAATCTATTATTTACCTTTTCTCATTTCAAAAAACAATAATCATGACTAGACATTATTATTGTTTCCTTATGTAAATATATTACAAATAAAAATATTTTTTTAAAAACAAAAACAAATTAACTTTTCAAACAAAATCTATTAAAATGTTTTTTTTAACAAAATATTTGCTCATTTCTCATTCTCTTCAAAGTATTTTAAACGAATGAAAAACTAAGGATGAGGAGGAGAATTTTGTGATCCTTTAGAATAACTATTTTCGATCGAAAATAATGAGAAAATCTTTAAACGCTCTAAAAAACTGATATGACTGATGAATAAATAGACATTTGAGACCTTCGTAAGTCCCTGTGTAATTATCTGAAACTAAAATATAGGTTTTACACAAGTACAACGATATTCATTTTCGTAGGAGCTACATCAAAAATATTCCTCACTACTCTCGAGTAAATATTCATAAAGAGTAGAGGCGATGTGGACTAATGGTCCACCCCTTACGAACCAAAATCTAGAATACTTGGAAGGGAATGAAAAAAGTAGAAAATAAAATTTATTCTTTATAAATAAAAAAAACAACAATAAGAACAAAAATATTCTTTTTAAAAAATTTCTTTTCTAAAAATTGATCAAATGTTTTATCCCATAAAGATCTTGATGCAATTAAAATCGATTGATCAAAATGTTGTTGAATATAAATTTGTACAATAATTTTATATCTTTGAGAAAATTTTTTAAAAAAATCTTTGATTTGTTCACATAATGCTAAACAATTTAATTTCGATTGAAAATTTTCATAAAAAATATTTTTTGAAAAATATTCATCTAATAAACGATTGAAATATTTCCAATATTCATCAATATATTCAAATATATTTAATGAAAAATTTTCATTGATCTCATTTTTATTATAAATATTTTCTTTTGGGTTTATTGAGCTTATTAATTCATATCGACCAATTAATGTATTTAGATCTAAATAAATTAATTAAGATTTAAACAAATATTTTAAAAATAAAAAAACCATCAGTTTTATTAAGATTTGAATTAAAAATAAAATTTTCTAAATTATTTTCATTCAATTTTCCAATTAATTCATTTGGAATTTTTGGTTTTTGTGGAAATTTTAATAAAGAATTATTTTCAATTGAATGTTTTATTGAATTTTGTTCAACAAGTGATTTTTCAAATTTCAAACGATATTCATCAATTTGTTTTAAAGATTTTTCAATTAAATTCGATAAATTTTCAAAAGATCCACAACGAATTGATTGAAGATGAGTAGGTTTTTTTATTATTCGAGATAAATTTTCATTTGATTCATTTCGAATTTTAAATAAATTATTTATTCTATTTGAAAAGATTTTTGTTGAACCAGAATTATCAATCGATTCTAATTTAAATTAAATATAATTATCTGACTAATAGAATATATTCTATCCAAGATATTCTCTAACGTTGATATGAAAATTCTCTAGAGATATTTCCTATGATGATAAGAATGATTCACATGATTAGACCAATATAGGAATTATCTTATCAGATAAATAATCATAGGACATTCTCTTGAATATGTCTTGAAATCCGGAGAGTAAAAATCCGGAAAATTTCTGGTATTGTTCTAACAGAAGAGATTGATAATATTCTTTCATAAATATTTATGGTTGTCTACGTCAATCATGATTCTCGTCTACCGAGTGCTGTTCTATTTTACTGTGCTCTGCACTTCTATTACCAAATATACACAGACGTGCACCTTGAGAATATGGGTGTTGTGTCCATGCTTTATCCACATCCACACCATCTAACTACAGTCAATACTCCTGTCAATAGGAATGTGACAGTTCCAGTTCCAAAAAAACTGAACCTGAGCTTTCACAGTCCTACTTGCCAAACATTTCGCGAGCGATGAGATCGATCGCGATGAGTATCTCGTGGGACTTTCTTTATTGGTGGCTACTAAAAGAAAACCACATCACTTCTCTTCAAATCAAATGGTTTCTCTTCTTTCTTGTACATGGTTCTGTGTTAAATAAACTGTTGAATCCTTTTTCAAAAATTTTCCGGATTTTTTTCTCCGAATTTTTTCCTCCGAATTTTTTTCTCCGGATTTTGGGACAATACCGTTAAATAAACTGTTGAATCTTTTTTTCAAAAAATTTCCGAATTTTTTCTACCGAATTTTTTTCTCCGGATTTTGAGAAAATACGATTCTTTTAATTCGAATAAATGTGCAATACCTTTTTGTTTGTAAATATTATTTTGATATTTAATATATGGAAGAGAATGATTTGTATCTCGTTGAAATGTTATTTGTTTTGATAAAATTTGATGAGAATTCATTTTGAATTATGAAAAAAGAAAAATGGCGCAAATAAAATCTTTATGATTGTAAATCAATTTCGATTTTCTCTTTTAAACTAATTCCTTTTTCTTTTTCATCAGCAACTTTTTCAAGAGTTTGAGCTAATTCTAAACTTTTTCTCATAAAATCTTCAATTATTGTTGATGTTGTTTCATTTGTTAATGAATAATTATTTGGTTTTATTTCAATAATATTTGAATTTGTTTTCTCTTGAAAATCATTTGATTCTTTTCGATAACGATATAATAAATAAAGTGTTATTATTAAGATTATTGAACAAAGAAAAACACATAAACCAATTATTATTCCTTGAAGAATTTTAATATTATTTATTAACATTTTTTTTATTTTTAAAAATTAAGAAAAATTCTATAAGTGAGATTAATAACATATGACAAATAGTTTAACTTATTCACAATTCTTATCTCGCGCAATAATAATATTTTATATTCAATTTTGCAAAAATCTCAATTGTTATTGTCACATGATTAAGTATCTATAGACGATTGTAACTACACGATTATTTTGTGTCTTTTGTTGCATATGTCAAGACATACTTGACAAATCGGATGTAATTAAAGAAAATTTTCTATCCAATCTAGGGAGTATATCTAATATTTTGTTTTTGTTTCAATAATTTGTATGAAAGAAAACTTTAATACGAATGAAATTTCCTTCTAGTAAGAATCATTTTTCTATGTTTATTTCAACTTGATGTTTATTATTGCAATTTTTCTAAAACAAATAAAATATCGTTCGTAAATATTTTAATATGAATAGACTATTTTAATTAATATTCAATTGTTAGAATAGATCGAACATTTTTATAGAAAAATTTCGAATTAATTTTTTCATATATCGATTTTACAAAGAAAATATTCTCCGCAAATAAAGTATTAAATTGGTCCAAGGTCATATCCCGCTTTTTTTCAATATTGTGCTTTAAAAGAGACATTTTTAAATCTAATCGAATATTCTCCTGATAAATTAAAACTAAAAAAATAATGTTTTTTTCTAAAAATAATCTTACGAAAAAAAAACTGATTAACTACTTAATGTTTAATAAGAAATGTAAAGATTAAATTTGACCTTCGTATATTTTCCAAATAATAGATGACATATCTGTCTAAATAGAAAAAAATGTATCTGTCATAGATGTATTTTTATAAAAAGAAACGACATAAACAAGAAAATAAAAGTCACGATTAGTTTTGCTGATATAATCATTCAAGCATAACCGAGATTCTTTGTTTACATTTTTTTTCTTTGCTCGTTTCTAAATGTTATAGGTATACTATTTAATATAAATAAATATTCATCAAAGAGATATTTTATCTTTTAACAATAATAATATCCTTGGGAATAATTAGACAATATAAATATATATATGAAATAAGATTTTATTTAAATAAAATTGATTCAAAACTAAGAAGTAAATATGTTTTTGTAAATGTTCTTGATCAATATAATCTAATACAATAGAACATGTGTATGAATAGATACCTATTGATTTGAAGGTAAAACATAAAACATTCTTTTGTTGATTAACAATAATGAAAGAATGTATATCTACGATGAATCTATGTGGGTGAGCAAAAAAAATGTATTCGACTTTTTACGTTTCTTTTTCTACCTCCACATATTGGTTGATGTAAAATATTAATATTGATATAATACGTAGGTGCGTCCTACTCATTTGTAATATCGATTAAGCATAGTATTTAAACGAAAGTTATTTGTTTAGTTCGATTAACTGATACAAAATTATGTCATTTTCATTGAAAAGGGAAAAAATTTTGTCAAATAATTGTATTTATTATGGACCTATACGTTTTTATGGTCGACGAAGAAAAGCACCAACATTATCAACAGGTCGTCGATCGAAATTTGAAGAAGTTAATGAAGAAGAAGAAATACGACGAAATAAACGTCGAGAAAAAAATCGTTTATTATCAAAAAGACTTAAAGAAAAAAGAGAAAAGATTTTAAATGAACTTATTCAACAAATAAATCAACTTGAAGAAAAACAATTTTATTTACAAAATACAATTGAACAACTTAATTCACATCGAAATCAATTAATTAATAAATTAGCAAATTCAAATATAGATCCATTATTAAATTTAATTTATCAAAATGAAGTTCCTCTCTTTTTTCAACAAGTTGATGATTTACAATTTGATACCGATTCTTTAATTATCACTTTTACAGATGAACGATCATCTTTAGATGAATTTATTTACAATTGTGATCAAGAATAATTTATTTATTTTGAGTGAAACATCAAGAGAATGAATTTGTTTTTCATTTAGTTTAGTTTTATTTATGTAGAATAAATATATCAATTTTGTTTTTAAAGATTATTATTCAAAATATTATTTAATCATTGGACTTTCAACAAAAAGAAAAATTTAATGAAATCAAGAAATATTCTATTTTACTATTTATATCACAAATTTATCATTAGTATTCAATCAACCGTGAATATTTTTGAAAGTACTCAGAATATTACTGATTCAAATACGAGATTAGATTGAAATTTAAAAAAAAAAAATCTAAGATTGACTTGTTTAGAATTATAAACAAATAAATTCGAGTGTGGATGTGAGACGAGTATAATACCGACACTCATATACTCAATGAAATTTTCAATATCAGTTTTTGTATCTACCTTCGCTACTCATTGTAAGAGTATATTATTTCAAAACTGTGACTTATATTGCTACATTTATTTATTTAAATTAAAAAACGTTCTGATGTGTATTACATATTAATCGTATAAAGATTATACTAATAACTTTTCAATCGTTATTAAACTAAGAGTACAACGATGATCTTTTTCTTTCATCTTCATTCATTTTTTAGTACACCTTCTATAAAAGATGTAAATGCAATGTACTTCATGTGAAATAATGAATATTATCAAAATCGAAATAAATGTATGATTTAAATAATTTCGAATATTATTATTTTAAAATGATTTACTTTGTTTTTTTTTCTATTGAATTGGTTCATAATAATACTCTTTCTTGGTAGATTTTATTTCTTATCGTGACATTTTAACAACGGTATTGACCTCATCGGATAGTAAACAACATAACTGGATGACTACGACGTGTATGAATAATCAACAAATCCTCTCATGGTTTTTTCGTAGAAGGACAAAAAGAGAGTGATATTGGTAAAAGTAATTAATTGCTTTTTTTCTGCTGTCCTCCTATCAAAAAAGAAAAATATGAGAGAGATAAGATATCTTGAGTATATATACCCGTACTAATCATCCTAGCATGTTATATACTTTCTAATGAAAACGAAAAAGAGTATTATTATCAATTAATTTAATATGCCCTTTCTAATACAACGAGGTCAATTTGTTTTCTTATTTAAAATAATCTTTTAATAAAAGTTTTGTATAAATGTGAGAACTAGATTTATGTTTAACGAAGATTTAATTAGAATCTATCTATCATATCGAAATTATATCTTCTGAAAATAAATTCCATCAAAGTTATTTTATAAGATTTTAAATATTAAAATCATTGATTATTTATTTCAATAATATTATCAAACGAGATTGTAATAATATAAAGTAATGGATATCTATTTGATCAACTATATATAGACTAATGTTATAGTATATGATTGATTAATAGTACTTTATATCAAATTATTTATTATGTAACAAATTTTGAATATGTACGACATATCTAATTAGATATTTATCCATTTTTTGATAAATTTAACTATAATTTTTATTATGCATCTACTTAGTCTTTTTATAACATGAAAAAAAAATTAATCTTCTCATTATGAGCTTAATAGATCAATTAACCGAAATTTTACTGTTTATTCAGTCAGATGAAACACAGTTAATTTAATATACTCAAAATCATATATGTGGTACAGTATTTAGTAGGAGAAGATAGTAAATTAAAGTTGATTCGGGATAGAACTAATCGGAATGTTTAGTGAATGGTATTATTAATCAACTCATATGAAATTTGTTTCAGAACAATTCTTATCCATGAACAACGATAGTCGATATTAGGAATATCAATCAAAAACTTTCTATTATAATCAAAAGTTTTTTTCTAACCTTCATTATTTATTGGAAACAAACGAAAATCATATATTGAGAAACTCTTTAAGATCAAGGAACAGTTTGAAACATTTAATCATTTCTACGATAACATTCTAAAATGTTCCAAATTGGTTCTATTATTTTAAAAAATGGCAAAGAAATTATAATTCCGACATTTAATATTATCATGGTAAGTAATAGACAGAAGTATACTTGTGAACATCGAAATATCTTATTCATATTTTCTAAGACTTTATCGACTACATGCACGTATAATCCATCTGATCTGTTGAATAAAAGTGACCTCTGTTGAAGAATTTTCATTGGGATAAAAACTAAATAATATTAAAGTAAAAAGAATTTTTGTGTATGTATGAATTCATTTAGATTATCAAGTCAAGTGGAACGATGAACAATCTATATCTATTGAATTATAGTCATCATGTTATATATTCGAATTTTCGTTTAATTTCATCATCATTAACACCAGTGAAACCAACGGTAATTTCTCGTATTCGATATGTTCTTAAGCATTATTGGCTTGGATCAAAATTACTTTATAACAACTATAGAGCTATTCAAGGAATTAAAAAAAAGTTTGAATTTCAGTTTTTCTTTAAAGATAAATTTAATTCGTTTTTTTTTATTTGAAATAGAGATGAAAATTCTATAACACGTATTGATAAATTGTCACAAGAACAATTTCGTTATGATATTCGTGTTGGAATTCCATTTGTTACACTATTTAATATACCAATTCTCGGTTATTTAGCACCACTTATTGCTTTATTTGCTCCAAAATATCTTCCATCAACATTAATTATGCCAACACAACAGGTTATTATATTTAATAAAAATTTCTATGAATTTCATTTAATTTTCTCAATACATTTAAGATTACATTTTTAAAAGATGATGCAAAAACTTCATCATCTATAATTGATTCATTTATGAAATTTAATAAAACACAATATAATGATGAAACTATTTATGGAATGATACCAGTTATACAATTTATTAATCAAGTAATACAAATTTTTCCTATTTTCTTTCCAAATTCTATATTTACATTTAATCTTTTAATGAATTTTATTTTAAATAATAATCAGTAATACATTCTATATAATATGCACAGATTTAAATTCGAATGTAGTTATTTCGACTGTTTTCAGAAGTGAGATGAGTTTAAAGTATTTGCCAGGTAATATACACAAATTTCGCTGACATGCGCTTTTGCTGAACATTTAAAATGAGAACTATTCTAGACTGGTAAAAACCCAAACAATTTGCTCATTTCTTATTCTGATGTCGAAGGTGGCTATACTTTCTACTGGTAAATATTTCTTGACAAACAACTGATCTTCGAAATCCCTAATAATTTCTAATCGACTATAATGAAATGAAAATAAATTTGAGAAGATCTTATTGATATTCTTACTTATGAATGATTTTATTTTTCTAGGTCACGACTAGTGATGATCCATACAAATCAATAATATCATCAATTCCTGAATATTCTATATTATTTTCGAAATGTTATCCATTATCATCATTTTCTCGTGAACATTTATTAATTCTTCATAAATCGGTATTACATTCATCATTTCTTGCTCGTTTTTTCTTATCAAATTATTCGTTAGAAGCTCAGTTAGAAATGTGGCAATATAGAACATTGATTGATGATAAACAAATAGGAAATATTGATAAACTTTCTCCATATGAATTAGTTTCATCACTTTATAAACGTGGTCTTTATCTTCATGTAAATGATATGGGAAAGATTTTAGAAAATCAACAAAAAAATAATTTAAATAAAACAAATGAAATTATTGAAATAAATCAAAAGATTTTAAATGATTGGAAACAATTATTATATCAATGGATTGATATTCATAAAAAACTTTCCAAATATAATCCAATATCAACAACTTTTCTTCTTCATATTTCACCGTTACTTGTTAAACAATAAAATACCTTTTAGATTATTCATTTCTTTTATCAAATATTTCATAAATCACAAATCAATAACATCAAACTATTCCGTATTTTTTAAAAATGCTAATGATAATTTTGACAATGAATGAAATATTCATATTCTTACTATTTTCCAAGGATTTCTTGACAATTGTGATATATAAATTTTAAATAAAGGATCTTCTTAACTATCGAAACGAAAAAAACAGTTTTGTTGTCTGAATCTATTTTAATCATGAAAAGTTAACGACGCATCGTAAGCGGAATTTATTTTGAACCAAAGATTTCCCTGCTTCAAATTTGGTGTTCATCTTTCTAAACTATTTATTACTGATTGTTAGACATTGTTGCTAATAACCGGTTGTTGTTACTTCATGCTTTGGTTAATTTTATATTAAAAAATACTGACTATAGTTATAAATATTGTGCCAACTAGTAGTCTCATGCATTTTTTAAAACTTTTGAATCACAAAATTCATTTTTTAACAAAACTTAGTTCATGATTTGATCATGAAGTTAAACATTTTCTTGTAATGGAATTTGTTCTACTATACAACCATCTAATACACGAATGTGTTTGTTTTCAATTCTAAATATCGATACACTTGTAGCAAACTACATAATAAAGCAATTTATTGAAAATAAAGTGCATCAATATTTCTTCGATTTATCTGTACTTGTTTTTCTTCAGATGCTCAACAAGGAAAATACGAATGCCTAATTCGAACAATATAGTAAAATATTTCTTTATTTGTTGTAAGGGAACATAATGTATTTTTGTATATATTCATTGATATAATCAATTCACGTACTCTCTGCATAGCCGTTTTCATATCAATATAATTACATAATGATAGATGAATGTTGGTTTTAATCTTTACATTTGTAACAAAACCGTCATGTTACTAAGAAGAATTTGTTTGTAAACAGATTGTAAGAGAGAGCTCAACACTATCTTAACATATGAAAATCTCTTTTCTTAGGAGTATTTTGTTTGTTCAGTGCTAAAATGGGAAGATTGTTCATTAAAAAAAGAAGTATTTTTCTCTTTCTTGTATTTTGCTCCTATTTATAATGTATTCTTGACTATATTAATGATATAAAATTTGTTTTTACATCTCTTTTTCTTAGTCATTTATGTTGTTATATTTCGACTCATCCTGTTACATGTGTAATATGAATATTTTCTTCTACTCAATTGGAAAGACAAGTGAACTAACTGTTTATATATCTTTATTAGCTTTTTTCTTCTTTGATATCATTCATTATCGTAAATCGTATACCTGTTATACATATACTATTTCTTCTCATATATCTCGCTATACTTTCCATTTGTATCATATTTTCAATTATCCTCTTTAGTCTTCTATTATCGTTTGGATTGGTCTTTTTATCGATCAATCGATATTTATATCGATTGATATGATATTAGCAGAGTTGTTGTTGTTACATGTTTTATCGCGTTTATTAAAATAAAATTGTATATTTGATTCTAACATCTACCATAAAAGAAAAATCCAAGCTACGCCATTGACTAATAGGCAAAAGTATTACAGTATCCAATCTGGTTATTACCTACATCAAAGACATTGCTTTGTATTTTGCGTTCTTCAAACGACAAGGTTTGCCGTCGGCAATGGAGAAGTATAACGATAAAACATATGACTCTTCTCTCCGATTACTTATTTAGGTATTCAGTATATTTCGTCTCGGTTCAGTGCACTACATGTATGGGATAGGAAAGCAAAGAAGCACATAATTATAAAAAAGAGCACAAGTCAGCAACATAACTATTTAGAACGTGATACAGTCATTTGGCTTCTGCGCTTGTGTAATTATCATATGACTCATATACCATCGATTCGCACTACTCTTGAACGGGCTCGCTTTGCCACGTCCTCCCGTCTAATTGCATGTCTGATCAATGAACATCTAGTTCGAGCCAATGCTGATTCGCCTTATAGTGTTGTTATACATTCTCTCGATGATGATGTCGATATGGACAATAAACTCTTTCTCTCGCTCATTCATGCGATCCCAGTGGGTTCTCTAACTTCATTAGATCCCACTGACATAGTGCCTTTCCATATTTTGAACAAAAACCGTAAGGAGCTGCTTGTCCTGTCGAGATTGCCGATCAATTTTGGAAAGGATGTACGAGTGACCTGAAGCAAGAGTTGGCGAGTTCAGTTAGAAAACAAGAATGGATACTTAACCATCTTCCTACAAAAATTCCATCTCTCTTCTCGCCAGCTATCGAGTGGGAGCGTTATCTAATCGAAGGTCATCCAACCCACCCAATGCATCGCACACAAATACCATTTGATGGTTTTGAGTCTGTTTTAGCGATGCCCATGATCAAGTTTGTTTCGATTCCTCGCTCGGAACTGGTCATTCACGGCGATTGGGAGACGATTATGAAACATTATCTTCCCTCAGCGCCATCTCCCGACACTCTCATTCTACCCGTTCATGAGTTACAAGTGTCTAACGTACTTTCACGCATTCCATCAGCAACGCTCGTTCCAAACTTCGAACGGCAATGCGTTGCTCAATCCTCTATTCGAACAGTCGTGCCTCAGCTTGGCTCTGATTTGCCTGGCTTTCTTCTCAAACTGGCGCTGACAATATGCACGACTGGTGCATGGCGAACTATCTCTCATTATTCTGTCTACAATAGTCCTCGTATTACTCCACTCGCAAAATTCATTGCTCCCGAGTGTCTTGTCGTGTTGGGTGAAGTTGCATCGATTGGCTCGAATGCCACTGATGAAATGGTAAGCAAACACATTGCTTGTATTATACGTGAAGATGCTGAAGCACTCATGCCCAATGAATCGATTATAGTGGCACAAGCTCTCGTTGAGAAAACACCTAATGATGATATGCCTCTTGTTCGAATCATCTTTCATCTTGATACTGAACAGAAATGTATCGACTTCCTCACGCGATACTCTGAACTCGCTTGTGCTGCCTTTCTTCCACCCATGCTCGAACATGGATTTTGTTTTGAAGCACACGGACAAAACACGCTTGCCAGATTCGATAGACATACAGGACAGCTAATTGGTTTTGCTATACGAGACTTTGGAGGTATTAGGATCCATCGAGAACAATTCGAAAGTACAACTCCGTTTAAGCTCGATGTTTTACCTGGTTCATGCATTGTCACTGATGATATAATGGAAGTCTACATGAAACTATTTCATTGTTTCATTCAAAATCATATGAACCGGCTAGTGCGTGCGTTGGATCTTCATTATTCGCGTAAAGGTTGGACAGTTGTACGTAAAGCTGTTGAGAAATATATAACTGTCACGTCGCCAGCAGCAAATGCGTGGCTAAAGGAAACGGTACCGCTCAAAGCATTTCTCAAAATGAAACTTGCTGATAAATATAGGGATTACATTTACTGTGAAACACCCAATGTTCTCGCATTAGCTGAGAAGGACGAGGAAAAGTGATTGCATATCAGAGTTTTTTTTAATGTATTTGTAGTACACTTGATAAAATCTTTGAATAAAATACAAAGTCAATAATATCATTGTACGAATCAATTGAAACGTCATTCTACCATTTCTATTTTGTGTATATGCCCTTGTTCTTACTATCCATGGATGTAACAGGTACCGGTTCCATTTCTGCTTGAAAATGGACCCCGGATCATGTAACAAAATAAGCAATAACGAATGTTCTACAATCATGTATTTTATTTGAGTACAGAAGAGCATTTTTTTTAGAAATAATGTATATTTATCATACACATATACAACTTAATATAATAAAAATGTACAGTTTATTACAATGATCCGTTTATTAATTAAATTTTTTATATTGGTCAAGTGATTTTGTAGATGAAAATAATCCTATTATTAGAAAAAGCATACGAATTAGTGTGAGTTAACTTATGGTGATAAGCAAACTATACTTTTTCTAATTAAAATAATATAAAAGATTCTTACCGCCAGTTACTCCCATCCATGCCCAAATTTTATCCTTAAATGTTGTTGTTGTTGTGTGTGAGGGTGTGGGTGTGGGTGTGGGTGTGGGTGTAGGTAGTGGTGGTTGTGGTGACGATGCTGACGCGAAAAGCCGATCATTACGTGCTAAAAACAAAGAGAGCATATAGGTGATGTAATTTTTTAAGTTGTTTTCTTATACGATCAGAATAAATGAGATCATAAACAATATTATCATTCCAATTCCAAACAAAATTGTCATCTTCATCAAATGGTATACTAAAAAAAACAATAAAGTTTTCTTCAAAATTTTCTTTTTGTTCTTTTCCAACGGACCTAAAACAACGACTTTCATTCATCTCCATTAATCCAACAGCATCGGGGAATGTTCCACGAAAATACTTGTAACTAATTTTGTTATTTTCATTCACAACCAACTTAACAATAGCTTTCTTGTGGTTGTCAAACACTTTCACAAATTGCATTTTTACCTATGAATTTAAAAATAGCTGTAGTTGATAAATTAAAACCATGAAATTATATTACAAGTAATAATCAATTGAAGAATTTGATGATTTTAACTTCAAATAATGTCTGCGTCTGCGAACAAACAAAACTAGGACAATCACGGTAAAAGTTTTTTTATCTAATAATAATTAACTGATAAAATAGTATAAATGAAGATAGAAGAACAGCAAAACAATCTTTTAGATAAAAAGAAATACTGGCCAATAAAATCGCATCAATTGATTGACCGTAGATGTTACTTTATTCGTGATTGGTCAGTCATATTGACCTAATAACAATTGCTGACTAGAAACATTGCTGATTCACTTCGTAGAGCAAATGCCATCTTTCGGATAATATCGGAATGGTCAAATCTAACGGAAGAATCCTTTGCGGTGATACCTCCCGTTTTCATTCATTCATATCTCATTTAGTTAAGTATATTGAGATAGTAAAAACCCTAAAGGAAATTTCCCCCAAACTCTGTTGTTGTTGAAATATTGTATTTTTAAGATATAGCGATATCCCATTCCTGTGGTCCCCCTCACTTAAGAAACTCAGTTTTAATAGTATTAAGACAATTACGACCAATATACACTTGATCAATAATACTATATTCAAAATGGTAGATTGTCGAAAGTTTTATAGATGAAAAAGCACGTCACTAATAGGTAGATCATCGAATTCCTATCATGTACATTTCGATAATTTAGCTTTAGGGAAAGTGTATACACACGTTCTATTCTATCATAATTAGAGTGTACCATTACTTCAATTTCTGAGTAGTCTTCCTATTCTGCAATGTTGAACATTGTAGGAATCGATTACGCCATATAAGAAGGCCTACTCAACTTTGATCGAACTTCGTCAATTCCTGAAAACTCGGAATTTAAGACATAAATAAAATATTGTTCTGTTTAAAAAGAAATTATTAATGATAAATATTTGTCTGACAAGAATAATTGATTGAATTACTAAATTATATTAATATTTAATAAACTTGAAATGATAGCATAATAAAAAAAACTTTTTTTCAACAAAAGTTAAATAGGAATTTATTCATTTTGGTTAAGGCTTTTTTGTTATTATTAAAATAGTCTTGTTTGATTTAAAATAATATTCGCAACTGATATATAAGAAACATGTTCAATCATTTTACAAGATTATAATGGAATTTGAATTAGGAATATCTATTGAAAAGCAAACGAAGTTTCAACAACATTATCATGACAGTAGTAGTAACATTTGTTTTTCGAATAATATTAAATTTAGAAAATTGTGTGTTCACAAGTATATTTTCTTGCGAATTTATAACAATAATATTATGTTCATAACATGTCAGTATACATTTACCAAAAAATTTCATCAAAAACTGTCGCGGGAAACCTTTCTTTTCTAAGAATATGATACGATAGATGACAAATTTTGATTGAAATAGATATCTAGGATTTCAATTAATTGATACTCAATAAAAATTAAAATCTTTAATTTTTTTATTATATTCTTTGTAACAAATTGAAAATAAAAAATAAATTTACAAATTTTCATCAGTTGAAGTTGTTTTTATTCCTAATAAAAAAATATTTTTAATAAAATTCATTGATTGAAAAAGGAAGTTTATTTACCGATTTATTTCATATTGATAATAATTAATGTGATTTAATGGTTAATATCATTAGTGGAATGATAATCAAAAGAATAATTCCAATGAATATAATGATTCCAATTAAAATTTGAATTTTTCTCGAAAAACATTTTGGAAAATCATTTATAGTTTTACTAAAAAATAAAAATTGAATTAAAAGATATTTCTAAATAATATATCTACTCAATAGTAATTGATGTTTCTCGTTGAATTGTCCAATCAGGATTATCAAAAGATTTTGATTTAAGATCATTCTCATCAATTTCTGAATCGATATTAACAGAAGATTGAGGATAAAATGATGGTGAATGTTCTTCGATGGTATTCATCATTATTTAGATCACACAAAAACAAGAAAGAAATTATGTATGAGAAATATTCATATTATTATTTGAATAAACAATCCAATAGGTTTCATCAAATTACAATTTCTAATAAAAAATAACAATTCTATTCTTATTTTTTTTACTTATATTATTATTATTTTCTTTAACATACAAATCAAATCATATGTTTTACAAAAGAAAAAAACATCAAAGTTCTCGCTTCAAAATAAAATTTTTATACGAAATTGTATTTTTATTTTAAAAAGATTTATTTAAGAAGAAAATATCTTCTCCCACTATATATAGTTATTGTCATAAAAACGACTTTTACCAATTCTATCTTTCATCCATTAAGTTTATTTAAAATTACAATGATATAGTTAACATAAAATTCATTTATCTATTGAATAAATCACTATTATTATTATCGATCGAATGTATTTCATTTTTCTAATAATTAGTGTTTATTCTCAAGAGAATAGATATTTCAATTTGATAAAAAAGGTAAACAATCAAATAGAAATCTGATTAATGTAAGAATAATACGACATTAGCTATAAAAAGAACTTCTATGTATTTAATACGAATGGCACTTAAACTCTAATAGTTAAAGTTAAATTGCTACATCAAGTATTTAATCACCGTATTTTAAAGTTTATCACGAGTCAGAAATTATAGTGCAAAAAGTACACTCAAATAAAACATGTATAAACATTATTCGTTTTAAGTAAACATGACAATACAAGAAAAAAAAATATTATCGAATATCTGTATTATATTATTTGTCAAAAGAAAAAAGAGCTACTTTTGTATATATTTTCATTTTTCATATTAATTTGGTTTGTATTTGATAAAGAGTTATAAATAAATCGATAGATAATCTATCTTTATTCTTTTAATGAAATAATATACGTAAAACATTTACAAAAGTAGTCATAATGTCATTTTTATACCGTACGGAAATCTAAACGAAACTTTCTTTTTATACGTATTAATTTAAAAAAAACAGTGCTCTATGTTTCTGTTATATTTCATCGTATTTCAGTCGATATAATAATATTTAATGTTTAACAAAGAATTATCTATTATGATAAGCAATGGTAATATTATTCATCATATCAAAGATAAATATTTTAAAGCATCTGTTGGAATAAATTCTGTTAGAAATAAGATATAACAAGGTCATTTTTATGACCAGTAAGAAAAGATATAGATATATCGAATTACTAATTTTACATAACTTTCTAATAAGTTTTTATCAAAATTTTCCTTTGATATTGATTTTGCTTCAATGTAATACTTTATTTATAAGAATACAACCATTATCATGATATATTTTTTCGCATAATAATATTATAATTAAAATCGGATGACAAACAATAAAAATATTGAAAAAATGCATGGAATAAGAAAATTTCGTTGAGCTTTGTATGTGATATATGTATAAACATCATTTCGATTGTTCTCTGTATGAACTAGATAATATTTAATGGATTTAGTAATTATAACTATTTAACTTTCTCGGATAGGATTTTATATATATATAATAATTATTATAATCAGTATTATGTATATAGTTTTCTAAGAAAGCGGTAGTGCTAGTTTAGGACTACTTACTCTTATCGCATTACAAACGGGTCATACTATTTCTTAAAGAACATCGTATTAAAGATTCATATAGTCATTATTCAGAACATTTTATATATGAAACCGATGGATATGATCAGAATTTTCTTTGTTTTAATGAATATATTTGTGGAATAACAGGTAATGACAAAGATCATTTAGATATCTATTTAACAAAATAAACTTATTTTTAATTGTTGACTTATTCCACAAGAAACTGTTTGTATGAATAAGAAAATAATGCATATAATCTTTTCTCTATCTACTCAATGATGTTTTTTATACGTTAATTATTATTTATCATCAGTAATTCGATTGTTATACAATAATCATCTATTATCATAGAATCATCCACACAGTATCCTTCTATGGGTTTATATATCAAATATTTCAGTTTCTTTTAAAAAGTTGCGTATGTTCTTTTAAAAAATGTTGATTATTAGTTTTTTCTCAACAAAAATACTATTAAATGTTAGTTCTCAAATAGTTGATTTCCGCATGTTTTTCATCTAATTTCAATATTTGTTGCATGTTCAATAATTTTATTTCATGATAATCTGCCTCAGTCGTATGCCTGATTTAAGTGTTGTGTTTGTTGCAAATGTTCCATTATTGTGACATTTTAAAAAGAAAAATGTTTCACATTAATCAACGTATTGTTTACGTTTCTCTGATTTCTTCTAGAATTATCAATTGTGAAAGCAACATCATAGTTTTTCAACTTGAAAAAAAAGAACAACTATGCACAAAAATAATCAAACTGCTCCCAGAGTATTTTATTAGGAAAAAAAAATTATCTGATAATTTCATATTTTTTTTCGACCTCATTCAATTGATATTCATATGGATGAATAATTGAAGAAAGTCTAGAAATATTAAGTAATCCTGTAGAAGTTATTGTCGATCACATCAAGAATATTTATTCAGTTGATTATGGAAATCAATGAATAATACGTTGGATGAGTGGAGTTATGAAAAGTGAAGTTATGGTTAGCGAAAATGGACAAGGAATACAATCAAATCAGTTGTATGATCTTCGTGAAATACCATTCAATCGAAAAGATAACCTTTATGTGTTACCGATCGAGAGTACAATCGTATACAAAAATTTGAATTTGCTCTAATGACCAAATAATATTTGATGTATAGTTTTTTTTATTGTAAAAATTCATCTAATTGAAAATAAACAAATCAAATCATTAAATTTAGTTTTAATCATTTTTACAAATGGAATATATCTGGATACGAATAATAGTAAATACTCATACTCTCATGTAATTTATTCTTTTTACCATTTTTAAACATTATCTCTTAATAATGAGATTGGTTTTATCTAGTTTCTTTTTTGAACAAATACAATTATTCACCGATAAAAAACAGAAATATTACATGGTAGGATATATCTGTTATATCATTCTTGTTGTCGTTCTCTTTCTCTTTTACTTGTATACCGATCTTTTGTTTGCCGTGTTGTTTTGCTTTGTATCTCATGACTTTTTTTCTCGTTTTTTTGCTAAAATCACATATGTTGTAGTTTTTTCCTAATAAAACGGGAAGCAAGAGAGAGTGAAATCTCGCAGAGCAGTAAGCTTATTGCTACTCTCAAATAAAAGAAAAGGTATTTCAAACTGTAAAATTGAATTCTGAGTATTCTTACGAATGTGATTGATTAAGTGCACTTTGATATAACGTTTTTTTCCTTTAGAAATCGATTATTCATCAATGGAACAAAATCTCGCTAATCGAAAGTAACTTATTCGTATTGGAAGTGAAAAAAATATACTAAATTTTGTTTTCATCCTAGTTTTTGCCAACGACGATATGTTCGCTTGGGTATTTTAGTGACGATAGTTTGTGTACTAGTTATCTTAGGATTAGTGATTGGCTTTAGTATTGTACCACATAATTCTATAAATGATGACAGTGGAATAATAAATAATCAAACAACAAGAGGTAAAGAATGAGTATTTAACTCTTCGTATTGTTCATTATATATTTCTCTATTTAGATAATAATTTCTATCATTCATCTACCGCCATATCAACAACTGTTCTCTCTAGAAAAGTTATTTCTAATATTAAAGGTAAATTTCAACTAAATGATGATTATAGAATTTTTTTTGATGATATAGAAACGGAAACATTACCACAAAATCAATCGATTTTAGAGTCGTCGTGTTTAAATATACAACGAGACGAATTTCCTGTAATAATCATTGAAAATGGAGAGTTATTAGTATGCGGAGGTCGTGTTTCATATGGCGGTCGAACTCCAGAAGGTCCATTTTGTGAAATCTATTCTTCATTAAATCGGGAATGGCGAAAATTTCCTGATATGAATGTAGGACGACGTGGTTTAACACTGACGTTACTTTCGGATAATAGAAGTGTTTTAGCTATTGGTAGTGGGAATAAATATGATGCATATACAGCAGAAATATATGATAGAGATATGAATAAATGGTTCTTTGTACCGAATATCATGAACGTAGGTCGCATGGACCATACGGCAACACTTATGCAAAATGGTCAAGTATTGATTGTTGGTGGAGTGGCACCAGACGCATACTCATTCCTTTCCAGTACTGAACTTTATATTCCATCATCGAATACATTTGTTAAGAAAGGTAATTTAAAAACAGTTCGATATAAACATACAGCGATATTATTGACTGATGGACTCTCAGTATTAGTTATCGGTGGCCCAGTACTACGGCCAGAGATTTACAAAGCAGGAGCTTGGCACTACACCCTACACGACATGATTACGCGACGCCAGGATTGTGCAGCTGTATTACTTTTTAATGGAAATATATTAATAGCAGGTGGTATCGATTCAAAATTCAACACATTGTCATCCGTTGAGATATTTCAACCTGATACTGAAACATTCTTACCCGTTCAACGAATGGCATGTGCTCGTTCTGATTTTACACTTACACGCTTACCAACAGGTCAGGTATTAGCAGTTGGAGGTCAAAACTATTTAGATGACGAATGCTTACGTGTCACCGAACTCTATGATCCAATAACTAATCAATGGCAAAGTACTCGGCAATTGAATAAAGCTCGTTATGATCATAAAGCCGTTCTTATCAATAATAGTGTGTTGATTTTAGGTGGTGAGACAACCGACAATAACTATGAATTTACTTGTGAAAGATATGATCTATAAATACTGTTGTTTTTAAGGTGTTGGTGTTTGTGATCGAGTTCTTCTCACTTACACCTTTACGATCAATATTTTATTAAAGCACAAAAATAAAACTGAAAAAAAAAAACTTTAGAAATGATTATTACAATTTATATTTAATGAAACTCCAATAGTTTGTGTATCTGGATCAATAAGAAGTAAATCATCTTTACCATCTTGATTTAGATCAGCTGCTTTAAGTGATTGAAAACATGTACCAGTATGATTGAGAAGAAGTTGAAATGAAATAATATTCTCTTGAAAAAATATTCCAAGTTTTGATCCACGATATATGTTGATAGTCTGATTACGAGTTAAAATAGCCAAATCATCAATTGAATCATTATTAAAATTGATTTGAGTAATAGATACTGAATAATTATTTATATGATAGATCTGTCGTAAGAATGTTTCATTTCCAGAATTAAGTAGAACATGTAATGTATTAGATTCAGGAGCAATTAATACAAGATCATCGAGTTCATCGTCATTAAATCGACCTCGAATAATTGACTGTGGAATTTCAGAAATTGTGACTTCAAGAAGGTTTGGTTCTTTATTATCTTCATCGTCGGAATTAATATCATAAAGAATAACAACTTGATTTACAAAACTACATAAACTTAAATCATTTTGTTTTCCATTATTATTAAAATCACCGAAGACGAATGAATCGGTATTACGTGGAAAATAACGATATAATACTGTAGATCGATAGTCACTTCCATTACCTTGATTTAATAAATTATAGAATTCATCTACATTTTCTTCAGGATCCTTGCAAATAACAAGTAAATCAATAAATCCATCATTATTTAAATCATTAGCTTCTATTAGACGAACTTTATTATCCTTATACACATTATGAAACATACAGCAACATGTAACTTCAATATGAGGTACTCTGCTAAAGGAACCATCTGATGCGGTACCAAAGAAAAACGCTATTTGGTTTGTTATTGACAATGCTATAGCTAAAAGATATAATAAGAAAATCTTGAGTAAAAATACAGTGAATTATATCAAATATGAAAAAATTACCTATATCTAAAAATGTATCATTATTAAAATCAGCCGATGCTATTCCCCAAGGATAAGTTCCATTGCCAGTTGGATAAACTTGTTGTGTTTGAAATGTTCCATTTTTGTTTCCAAATAAAATACTAAATGTATGATCATCATAATTAGTCACTGCTAAATCTAAATAGGAATCTCCATTAAAATCACGTATGATAAATGATTTCGGATCACGACCAACTGAATAAGGATCAGATTGATATGTTAAAGTCATAGAACAAATTCCTAAAACAGATTTATAAGATTATAATCAATATATTCTTCCATAGCTTGCCTGTTGTTGTTGTTGATTCAATTGTTTTGGTTGTAGTTATCAAAGTTGTTGTCGATGCCGTTATCAACATATATTTTCTGTTTCTTATTCCAATTCCGACGACTATAACTGCGATTATTGTAATTATAATTAAAAAACACAGACAGATGACAATTATTCGATCTGTTCGATTATTAGATCTTGAATAATAACAAAAAATATGTGTTTAAAAAAGATAGTTAATCAAATTTGATTACTTACGATACGATTTGTTCCGGTTGATCCGAAATATCATTGAGCTACAAAAATAAATACAATAGAAAGTAATTTAATAATAATAATAAAATAAACATATATCACCTCAATTGTTGTTACTGGCAGATCTGGAAGAGTAGATTGAATGTCATTATCTGATTGTGGTCTTATTTTAGTTTTCTTTTTCTTTCTCCAACTGAGTAATTTAATTACTAAGAATGCTATAAAAGACACAACATATCGTAATACTTTTGTCAAACCACTAAATATAGCCAATGTTTTTATTATAAAATAAAATCCATTAAATGTTGTTGGATAAGAATATTGGCAAAATTCTGGAGCACATTCTTCATAATAAAGAGCAAATGGAATATTTTCATTCCATTCTTCGACAAAAAGTTGACTAAGAATTGTTTCAACTGTTCGATTAGATGAATATGAAGACGTTAGAACCTTAATTGGAAAAGATTTTACATAATACATCAGTGTTTGTAATAGATGTAAACATGTTTGATTAAAAAAACAAGAGAAATCTGATTGTAACATTGCATCGACAGGTAAACAACCAGTAAGAAAACTTGGAAGAATTTGTCTCATTGATTGATTTGATATTCGATATGGAAATGAAGAAAATTTTGCACAAGTTGATTGGAATACACATGAACAATTATTTTCACTATATGTTTGTGGTAAAGTTAAAGCATATAATATATTTTGATAAGTACTTTGATTTAATAATTGTATGTCAGTAAATGAATCTAAATCATATCTTGAATTAACAATAAATTTCCAATTTGATGATCGTGTTGTTGCTAGTTGGTTTGCAAAATTTGTTATTTGAAGTAATTTAAATAATAAAATAAATTCATTGGCTGTTGTCGTTTTAAATTCTTCGAATAACCCTTTTATCTGAGTATCGAATTCTATACGAGAAATAACATGCGCTGTTACAAAATCTCTTTGTAACCATAATGATAAGGACGAATTCAAAATATTTTTTGATAATGAACACATTGCTGATATCATATCCAATTGAGGTTTAATCCAATTATGAAAATCATCATCGTTATCTTTAGGAATGAATTTATTATCGATATTTTTCCATACATTAGCATATCTATCTGATGAAAAAAATTCACTCGAGCAAATTGAATGATATTCAGGATTGATTGATTGAATAAATTTATCATATTTTATTGCAATATTACTACATGAACATTGAAATGTTAAAGGATATTGATTAGATAATTCAGAATATTTTAATATTGATGGAGATTTAATATTAATTATTATTGTTTCTTTTGTTATCATTGTATAAATAACAAGAATAAGTAAACATATGAATACTAATGTTAAATAAATGCGAGTTAAACGTCGATGTCTTTGAACAATGTTTACATCTTGTGATGGTAATTTTATTGGATAAACATTTAATTCAATAATATATTTTTTCATACGACGTAATAGAACACGAATGTTCTCACAACAAACTAAAAGTAAAAATTTTTCATCGTTTTATAATCGAAATATGTGTGACACTGTGGTTGTGGCAAAGTCAGCATTTCTAGACAGATGGGTTATATATATACGATTGAACACTTTATTTTTGTTCCTTTATCCACTCTTTACGAAAAGAAAAAGTTAGAAAAGTGCATATCTGATTAAGATCAATGAAGAAGATAATCGGTAGATTATCGAAAAATAAATATAAAAATTCTGAAAGAATGATATTTTAATGGGCAATTGCCCATCTGTCTTCTCCCTGATTACGATACTGTCAAATGTAACGAGATATAACATCGTACAATACAAGTACAGATAAAAGCTTCTATGAGTCTATGGAAATAAGTAAGATAATTTCTTTTTAAATCGTTATGCACAGAGGGCACATCATACGAATTTAGATATTTTTTCTTTCTTTTGTTACCATGAGAAACAGAAAGATTATTTTAAAAAATCAAATGTAGAAGTTAGAAATTTCATTAAAAAATATATTTGAACCATCATAATAATATATTATGTTATCTGTCGTTTTTTTTTTCTCTCGCTCGTCTTTCTCTTCTTAACCTTTAACCCTTCTCTTCTTTTCTCTTTCTATTATTTATATAATACCAAACTTTCTACTTCTCTACTGTTAAGTTATATATAGCTATATAGCTTCATGAATGTATGTCTATAACACGCTTATAATGGGAAAATGTACTTTTGATCACCAAAAAATATACATTTGATCACCAAACTAATTAGCACGTAGGGAGCGATAGCGAGTTCATTTTATGAGTGTTGGATAATACATCTATGATAGATCATATACTTGTCGTAAAGGTTGATTAATCAATATAACAAGAGTACATAAAAAAAGAATAATTCATTTCGATCTGAATGATCGAATTAACTAAAAATACTTTTAAAGTTCCAGACCGTCCAAAAAAAGTTCGCACAGCATGGTTACTATGATTTTTTATTAACATTATTTATTTATTTTTGTGTCCATTTTGTGTGTAGTATTATCTTTAGTGTATGCGATTGTTATTAATGTATAATCTATTTATTAATAATAAATTTGGTGATCATTTGTATATATTTTTGGTGATCATTTCGCACCAAAATAATTTGGTGATCACTTGTACCGTTTTGTGGTGATCAAAAAAATTGCCACCCATTATAATTATTCACTACTTTCGATTTCTCTTCTCTTCTTTCATGTTTAATGTCTTAAGATCAAAATACGTCGCAGGAGGTGTGACAAAGATCTAATGGTAACTAATTTAATTCACTTTTTATGAGTGTATATCTTGATAACCCTTATGGGATCAATAAACTAATATGTCAAAAAAAATATAACATCGTACAGTTCTGATCAGTTTTTTCAATCGATCGAATCGGTTTCAATTCTGCTTTACCTGTTCTGTTAGAAATTGTTGCTGCGAATGTTCGAATCGTATTTTGTGGTCGAGAAATAATTTTAAACCAAATACAATATAATAATTTCAGTATAGATGGTATTAATAATCGAAGAATAAAATTGAGACCTCCTAATAGACTAGTAATTGTTGTAATAATATGCATGATATCAAATCGATTTTGATATGTATATTGACAGCTAATTGGATGGCATTGATTAAAATAAGATTCATAAGATATTTGATAACTAAATGATTGAATAAAAAGTTTATCAACTAATATTTCAATTCGATCATATTGACTTTCATTTTCTGCTAATAACGATAAATTCAGTGTAGAAAAATTTGTTGGTGAAATTCGAGAATCAATTTCATTTATAATCCAAGATAAACATGTATCATTATAAAAACATTCTAATGTTGATAATAAAACAGATCGAAGAGGACTTCGCGTTTGAATCATTCCTAAAATAAATTTTGTAAAATCACCTTTTGATATACTTGTGTTTAGAATACATTCTTCATCAGAAAATGAGAAACATGGAATCTGCTCAGATTTAATATTTTCTGAAGGTATTAAACGAAAAAATATTTCGTTATTATGAACATCTTCTATCTGTTCAAAAAGCGAATTAAGTGGTATAATTAATTGACTAATATCAGTATTTCCTTTCATTAATTGTACTGTTCGTCGATATGATTGTGGTAATGTTCTTTTGAATTGCTCAATAATTAAATTCAATTGTGTTTCAAACGATAAACGTGTAATTACTTTTTGAGTAATAAATTTTGTTCGATTTAATGATTGAAGATTATCATTAACTGTTTGCGTAGCTCTATGACAAAGTGTAAATAATAATTGAAAATGAATTTGAGATTGATAACGAATATCATGTGAGACAAATGGTCTCATGGGAGATTGAATAAATTGAAGTTGAAGCCAACGAGAAGATATAAATTCTGATGAACATATTTCATGATATTTAACTTGAATATTTGTCAGAAATTGATGATATTCTAATGTAGTATGATGACATGGACAATCAAGTGTTAAGAAAGATTTATTATAAAGTTCATCATAAGTTGTTATCGATGGAGATTCAATAGTAACACTGTTAATATCAGGTTCAAAAGTAGCATAAAAAGTAAGAATGAATAAAGTTAATAATAATAAAATTAAATATAAACGAGTTTGATGACGTTGTTGTCGAAGAATAAATTCATCAATTGAACGTGGAATACTTTTAAATAAATTAAGTTCAACAAATTTTTGTTTAATAGATCGAAATAATCTTTTAATTTTTATACTTATTGAAGTTGCTAAAAAAGAAAAAGATATTATATCACAAGTACCTATGTAAAAATATTTAAAGAAAAATCAGATTATAATCGGTTAAAATATGATTAAAAATCGATTTAAATCATACACCTTTAATCGATTTTTGACATTTTTAACCGGTTCTAACCGGATATAACCGAGAAAAACTCAACTTTTTTGGATTATTATGACAAACTACAATTAAAATCGATTAAGAATTCACAAAAAAAATTGATTGTAATCGATGAAAACCGAACTATATTTTTTCATTTGTCATTGACAAAAATCAATTATAATCAATTTTTTTGTGAATTCTTAATCGATTTTAATTGAAGTTTTTCATAATAATCAAGAAAAGTTGAGTGTTTCTCGGTTATATCCGATTAGAACCGGTTGAAAATGTCAAAAATCGATTAAAGGTGTATGATTTAAATCGATTTTTGATGTCTTTTTGACCCTGCAGACATACAAGCAAGCAAGCAGACAATTTATGTTTACTGGACTCTTCTCTACGAGAAAGAGAATAATCATACATCTTGAGGTATGGACTATTCTCCATGCAATAATTATTACCTGGTGCTGGTGTATCAGAGTTTACAGTGGTTTCTGTCGTGGGTGATATTGGTCGACAAATCTTTTTCCGTAAAAATGGCCAGATTTTTATAATCAACGGTGTGAGAATTCTTAATATCATTGATAATCCATTAAATAAACCAATCAATATTAAAAGAATATTCCAAAAACTATAACGTTGAGTTTTCTTATAAGAACATGATTTAGGTGCACAACTATAAAAATATTTATTGTATATTGATTGATTTGACCAAGATTCAACGAACATTTGTTCAAGTAACGTTTCAATTTTCCGAAGTGAAATCGATGAATTAAGTTTTTTAAAATTACGAGATGAATTAGTTAATTTATCAATAAATGTTTGATTATGAAAAGCTTCGAGAGTAGAATTCATCAATGTGCTTAACATATAACAACCAGTTTGAAAACCAGGAACAATATCATTATCAAATGTTGTTAAACCCATACAATTCGTTGCAGTTGAACTTGAGCAAATACATGTAAAATTATCTGTAAATGTATAGTTTATTCCAGGATAAGGTACCTTACCATCATATTCTAATCTAAATTGCATATTTATTGGTCGAACACTTGTTATTGAAGCACCAGTCATAAATAAACTTTGTGCTGTTATATCTTGCATAAAATTTAATGTTCTTAAAAAAGATTTTGGTGTTTCATCGATAAATACATTAATAAGATAGTCAATTTGAGCTTCAAAAGTTTTAGGTAAAATTAATTGAGATTGAATAAAATCTGTATTTCCAAACGATTGAAGACTTTTATTAAGAGTATCTTTTGTTAATTGACAAAAATGACGAAGTGTTTGAAATTGAAATACACCTATTCGACGAAAATCAATTTGAGTTGATTTATTCCAACTTTGATTATATAAATCAAATAAATAATTAATCCATTCTTCTGATACTAAATTACTTCGACATAATTGATGATAAATAGGTTCGATTTTAACGAATGATCCATATTTTATTGAAATATTTGTACATAAACATTGTAATGATGTTTCTTCCTTTATACGAGAATATTCTTCTAATGAAGGAGATTCAATTTCAATGGTTTGTGTATTAAATACAATACTGTAATATAATAAAAATATAATCATTGATAATATCATAAGAATTAAATAAAGACGAGTTGTTCGACGTTCATTTTGTATGATAATTTCATCTTCACTTTCAGTATTGAATAGATTTAATCGAGATAAATAGGATTTAAGAAAATTAAAGAAATAACACAACTTATCACTAATTGACATGTTTGCTGTTGATAATATTGTTTGAATAATTTCTCAAAAAATTATCAAGATTTTCACAGACGAAAGATCGAAAATTGCGATTTTAATCACTTAAAAGAATAAGACTCATGAAAGCAGTTTATTATATAGAAATATATCAGTATCAGAGATATCAGACTTGGAACCGCAGTCTAGTCAAAATAAACTAAAAGTTTTTTTATGGTAAATGTCATATTCTAGTCTTTTTCATATCTATATTTATGAATTTGATTTGTACAATTAGGAAAGACTACTAGTTGATATAGCATTTACAAAAACTGAAAAATCTTTTTTAATATTCTAGAATTTGCCAAAAATATCAATCAAACAGGTTTTTGCTAGTCTGAGAAGTCAGAAGTAGATAGAAGCTAAATCTCACACAGTTGTTTTACAGTATTTTCACTTACCTATAGCTGAATCGAGAAACTTCTGTTCAAGAAAAATAAATGAGTGAGAAGAAAAATATTTTATTGTCATGCATTTTCTTATCATTTGTTGCTTTTTTGAGATAATTGTAAAACATGACTTTTATCAATACATTAAACATATTTGTGCATTGTTTTAAAATAGAAAAAAAAACGGAAGAGCTTTAAGTGTAGAGATAAATACAAATATTATTTATCTAAATTAACAATTCTGATTTCATATGTAAAGACTGTGAAAGTCAGGTCTGTCACATTATTTTTTTCCTAGAATCCTGATAAATGAGTTTTAGATTATATCTGCGTTGATGTTGAACAACAGCGCATATTTTAATACATTAACATTATATTTATTTTAGAATGATAAGCAAATTTCAAGGTGTTAATTTACTTTTTCTCCACAATGTCATATTTTGCGTATAAAAAAGAGTATGGATGAGAATATGATTATGAGAGAATATACATGGATACAGGAAAATATTATATCTATTCTTGATTAATTATCTATGACAAAAATCTAATCATTCCTATTTCGAAATTGTTTTAAAACGAACAAAATCGATATATAATGATTAAGTTCGGAGAAATAAATCATTGTTTTATATTGTCAATGAGTTAATAACAGATATTTCTATTTCTTGATTTTGATGTCTTCTTAAACATCATCGGTATGCATGTAAACATTGGCTAACAATTAAACGAAGAGCATATATTAAATCTGAAGAAAATATCTTAATATTCATTCTTCAAATAATTTCTTTTTTACTTCCATATATTCCAAGCAGAGTCATTAATATAATAATCGGATTATTCCTGTCCGGTAATGTATAATGACATACTTGAAAATAAACTGTATAATTGATTCATTTTTCGATGAAATTTTTTTCATTTAAATCACCAAAATCCACCATTATTACATCCCTTATCCAAAGCTTACTATACATTTAATTTACTTGAAAAAATCAATCGTCATAATGCATGGCAATCCGTTCAATAATATTTTTCTCAATAACCTGATTGAATATATCAATCGATTCTCTGGTATATCATGTCGTTTTTGAGCAAATTTCTGCAAAGATTATTAAATCAGTGGAGAAAATCTAATTGTTGTTTATAAAGGTTATGAAAATATTAGAGAACGTATTTTTGATATATTGTAGGAACTTGTTGAGTTATTAAATACAAATGAAAATTATATGAAGTCAAATTAAGAATAGTTTAGATCAATAAATAAGAATAGAATTGTCATTTTAATATAAATCAAGTAATTGTTAATGAAGAAATGTAAACCTTGATTTAAAATGTTGAACTTTTACGATTCACAAATATTTCTTCACATTTAAAAGTTGAATATTCAAATGAAACTGACCTTTCAACTTTGACATTCATTTTATTATTGTAAGTATTTATTTAAATAATTAAACAAGAGCGACATCTTTTTTGAAATTTTCTTTCAAAATAAAATAATAATAAAAATGTTAAAATAAATGTAAAATTTAAAAATAGAATTTGAAATCTTTTGAAAGAAAAAAGAATTGATTGATTGTTGCATAACGTTTGGTTTATCAGTGAACCATTAAGCATATTTTTATTGATTGACTTCAATAAAATAATAGATCAAATATAAAGATTGATTTATTTTAATAAAAAGATCTTCTTTTCTATTTTTACAATCGAAAATAAACAAAGATTTTTCAATTTAATTAATTCATTTCTATTCTATCGATTTTAATTTAAAAATATTCTTTTATTTTTATCTTTTTAGAATTAATTTTATTCGAAATAATATTTCAATCTTGTCAATGAAAATGAATATTTATTTGTTCGAAAATCAAACGAATTAAATCTATGTTTATAAACAATATATTCATGTATTTAAATATGCAAATGATTAAATAAAAAGGAAGAGAATGAAAAAAGTATTGTTACCGAGTAACTTATTATCGAATATATTATTCATTACTCACTATGATATAATCAGATTTTTCGTTATTTGAAATTCTTCGAAAGAGAAGTATTACAAAATATTTATCTTTTATAAAATTTTATCAGAATAAAATTAATTTAACGAATAGAAATATAGTAGTACTTTTTTTTTAAGTGTAGTTTATTGAAAAAAATATTTGTTAAATTACTTTTATATCAATATCCCTGACCTTGAATGTTTTCGATAAAGTTTTCTTAAAGATTATTACATTTCCGTTAGCTTTTTATGAGAAAAATTCTTCGAATTGATATTCATGAGTCGAATTGGAAGTTTTTTCTTTAGATTAGAAATAAAAATAAGTTTAACGAAAATATTGTTCGTCTTTAAATTTTCTCGATAAAATCCTTAATTCATTTTTACTTTGAATATATATATTAAGATATTTACAATATATATTCTTTTCGTTTCTATGATGAAGTATTTCATGTATATATACATGTATAAATATACATATTTGTGTCTATAGACATACTTCCTATCCAATGCACTTTTATCATCATATTTTTATTTATCCTTAATAAATATTTTCTTTTTACACTTTTATTTTTTATTTTTTATTTTTTAGATTTTAATTATGATTTTTTTACTTGATAAATATAACTATATTCGAAGTTCAAGCCAAAATTTTCTTATACATGATCATATTCTATATATGATTTATAAGAAAAATACTTACTGATTAGAAGTCGCCAAATTCTATTTTTAAATATTGGTTTAAATTATTATTTGTATAAAGATGTTAGTTTGAGCATGAATGGCGCAAGGTCGATTCTTCAGGAGAAGCAATTAAGAATAAGATTAAACCGGAATGTTGCTCAAATCCATATGACTAGCTAAAAGTTTCATTTAAATAATTCAGAAAACGAAGGCAATTACAGGAAACAATAAATTCCCTCGCACACAGGGCGCGCCGTCAATGAGTTCGTGTAATGTTAATAGAGAATTTGCTTAAATATTATTTTAAGTCTAACTATAATAGAAAATCTTTTGGTTATTAATATTTTACTTAAGATTTTCATATCTTTAGAGGAACTTTCTAGTTTATAGAGATTTTCTATAAATTGACGAAAAATAAAATTTGTTTGATAAAAATATAATTCTATAAAGTCATGATTAAACTTTTTTTTTCAGGCATGATTTTTATAGAACTAATTAGCGATAGATTCTATGAATATTTTAACATAAGAGTAATAATTCATAGCTCGAGGAAAATGTTTCAAATAGATGAAAAAATTTTCCGCCTAAAGTAATCGAGATATATATGATTTTATCTAATTGAAATGTGATATTTTTAATAAGATTATATCTTAAAAAGAAAAATTTCGTGTATAAGATAAATAATAATCTTTCGAGATATTAAATATTAATTGCAGACTAAGTTTATTTTTATTTTTAACTTACGTTGATTTTATTGTGTCGATAAAAACTAAATATATATTATATTTTCGTATTTTTGTCTTCCCTTATTTGCTCTGTGTTCTGTTCTGTTCTGTTATTACTTTTTGATGTCAAAATGAAGCGATATTTTGGTAGAAAAAAAATACATCAGATTTATTAAAAGAGAAAAATCCAAATGAATGGGCTTGTTTTATGAATAGTTGCGTATTTGAAGGGCTTCGTTTTTCTTTTTATTAGTTTAAAAATAAAATTAACATTTGTAAGAAAAACTTTTTTTTATTGAAACAAATTTACCTGAGAACCGTTCGTCTGATAATGATTTTGGATCCGATATTCGAACGAGCAGGGATGAGTGTAAGTTTGATTTCTTTTAAACTAAATAGATTTCATATTATTTTTATTATTTTAATATTTTATTTTCTTTTCTTTAGATGAATAAAATCAAGCCATTCATTTATGGACCTAAGTAAGATTAATTTAATCGAAATGAAGAAATCTTTAATAGAATTTCTTTGATATAAGATCGATTTTATGAAAAAATAATCAATTGATGATCAGTATACTCGAGATAGATATTATCAAATTTTGCTAATATTAGTCTATTAGCTCTTTCATTAAGAAAAGAAAATAATGAATAATTAGTCAATTGGAATATCTCGAATTTTTTATCAAAGTTAAGAGAATTAAAATTCTCATCGAAAAAGAAATCAGTCAAATTTTCAGACTACACAAATAGCGAGAGATTTCTTCATCTCTTCTATGATACAAAAATCTTTCTCTTATTATAGCAAAGAGAATATTTATCTAACAAGGGAACATATTTGAGTGTACCCACGGAGATAGAGTTTAAAAGTATTCTACCATGTAGTGACCATGTTGAATATCTGAAATATCGACAATTTAGCTGCCCGTTCGAGGGTCAAAAAAAATAGCACTACTTTACATTTTTGCCATATGTTATATCCTATTGCATAATATCACGTTTTAACGAGTTCTTTTTCTAAAACTTGTGAAAAACATAGTTTTTCCCAGGAAAATAGACACATAAAACGAATAAAAGTTTCCATTTATGCAATTTTTTCGCTGGCAAAACCTATGTTGTCCATAATTTTTGGAAAAAGAACTCGTTAAAACGTGATATTAGACAATAGGATATAACATATGGCAAAAATATAAAATAGTGCTATTTTTTTGACTCTGGAACGGGCAGCTAAATTGTCGATATTCAACATGGGCACTATACGACAGAATACTTTTAAACTCCATCTCCGTAGGTACACTCAAATATGTTCCCTCGTAAGACCATACTTTATGGTAGATAACCGTTGTTTTCCTTAAAGAATTTTTCCTCTCTAAACAAAATCAAATGAATATTTGAAATATAATATTAATGTTTCTATAGAACTGATAATACACCAGATTATTACAATCGAGTTCGTTATATTCGAGATTCGTGTAAAGTATTATCTGATGTTTGGAAATCAGATAAAGATTACGTAAGTTAAATAAAAAAATGAAATAAAATGAAGAAAAAAAAAGAATTTGTTTTTATTTCAGTTAAATAAAAGTATTGATAGTGAAATATCAAAAGCATTCAAAGAATTTCGTCAAGGTGAAGTTGCACGAAATTATCGATCTCCATATGGACCAAATGGTGCTCCATCGGTTTTAAATCGAACTATTGATGATTTAATTCAAATACATGAATTTATTGATTCAAGAAGAAAAGAATCTCTTGATCAAATCAAAAAAATTATTGAACAAGCAAGAGATAAACAAGTAAAATAAGAAGATTTTCTTTTAAAAACAAATCGATTACTTTTTTTTCATTTTTATAGGCAAATATTCGTCAAACAATGACTGAACTTAAAGAGAATTATGAAAAATCTCAACGAAAATTAGAAACAGCTGATTCTAATTTAAAAAAGTTTGTTTTTTTATTTTACTTTATTTTTAAATAAGAAAATATTTCTTTTTAATTAAGATTTCAAACTCGATCTGATCGTTTAACATTATCCAATTTTGATGAACGTTCTAATGAATTAGAAGATATTCGTACAGAATGTGAACAAGCACGAACATTAGCACATGATACATATGCAACAGAAACATATAAAATTGCAAATGAAGAACATTATTTAACCCAAAATATCTTTTCTCAATATTTATTTGAACAAAATAATTATTATTCACAAATATCAAAATATTTATCATTAAGAATTCCAATTATTGAACAAAGATTAGAAGAAGATGAATTAACACCTCCATTTAAATGTGATTTAATAAAACATTGTTCAAAAAGATATGATACATTATTAGCTTATCCTATTGAAATATGTATTCAACTTTTAAAAAATAGTGTCAATGAAGAAGGGCTTTTTCGTATAGCAGCAGCGAATGGAAAACAAAAAAAATTAGTTGCTGAACTTGATCTACAATCTATTGATAGAGCTACTTCATTAAATGAACTTGGTTATGATCCACATGTTCCTGCAAATACACTTAAACAATATTTAAGAGAACTTCCAGATTGTTTACTTACATCTGCACTTTTTCCACAATGGAATGAAATTCCTCTACTCAGGTTTGATTTGTAATATTAGATTTAAAACAACAATATAATGACATATATATATAGTAATTGAAATTTAAGGCGTTTTTTTTCTGTTCAAAATTATTTGAGTAGTCAAGGGAGTAATCTAGGGATGCAACGGTGACGGTTAGTCACCGGTAACCGTTTAACCGGTGATCGGTCCATCTTGAGGGCGTGGGTGGGGTGGGTGTGAGTCTATGTGGGGTGGACTTTAGTGATAGATGAAATAAATACCCACACCTACACCCTCACGATGAAACGGTCACCGTTGCATCCCTAGACTAATCTGTATCTATCACACAATATTTCATAAATGCATCAATGAGTTGTATGATCAAAGTCTAAAAAAAATTGTTAGTCTAATTTTAAGGCTTTTCAAAACTTTGGTTATAAAATTCATTGACAATTGTGTTGTACTATTGAAGAGATTTGATATAAATAGATATTTAAAAGTAAATAATTTTATTTTATTAGTGAACCGGCTCGTGTTCCACGTATTGGTCAATTAATCAATCAATTACCTAAAATAAATTATGAAAATCTCCGGTTAGTTTTATTTCTAATAATAGAAAAATATTTAATGAAATTCTTCTTATTTAGCTATTTGGTTCGTTTCTTAGCTCGTGTAGCTCAATATCAATCTGAAAATAGGATGACACCAGAAAATTTAGGTATTTGTGTTGGATGTAGTATATTGTATCCAAAAGATCAATCATCAAATCCATATGCAAGTGCTTCAACTATTCTTGAACTTATGATTATTCATCATAAACAATTCTTTCCAAACTCTTCTCAACAAGATCAATCAGTAAAACCAATTAAATCTCAACCTGATCTTATTCCAACAGAATTTCATTCCGTAATATTTTTAGGGAATAGATTTTCCGGTCAGTAAAATAAATGAAATATCAGGAAAATATTATTGAAATCGTCAGTAAATATATTAATTGATCAATTTGAAAAAAATATTCAATACCAGTGAAAATTATATTTAAGTACAACAAAGAGAATTTTAAAGAGCTGTAGAAAGAATGAGAAGAAAACTCTATTATTGCACCAAGAGAGCAGTTTTCGCCTTTCCCCGATGAGAGTTGTTTTTGCTGCACCTCTCGAGTATGTGACATAAGAATAACACCCACACCCACCCTTAAGATCTTATCTACTGATCGATTAAATTTTCTGATGGATCTATGAAATTAATTACTGACCATTTCCATGATTCACTGATCAATCATTGCTTTAATGACCATTCAATAATTGTACTGAGTTTTGAATTTTGTTGCTTTACTGATCGTTTCATTTATTCTACTGACCACTTAAATGACACCCATATTTTTATTTTATTTTTTTAAAAATTCTTTCATTTGATTATTTTCTTCTTTAGAAAAGTCGAAGTGGTTCAAATGAAAATTTATTAGATACACAATCATTATCAGGATTTCCGCATCCGTATATAAATATTTTTGTTTATTATTTGTTAAATAAAATCGAAAGTTAATAAATTTAGATCTCCTAGTACACGACGAAAAAATAAAGCTCCACCTCCACCTCCATCTTCATTATCTCAACCAATACAAACTGAACAAACTTCTCCTGATCAAACATCAACTCCATATTTAACAGGTAATCGTATTAAACTAAAAAAAGAAACAGAAACCTTAACATCGAAAAGTGCCGAAGAATCATCTCCATCATCTAATCAAGTCAACAATTTGCGCAAAATATTTACCAGAGGTTCTTTTTAGCTCGCTTTTAATATTGCTTTTCATTGTTCGTCATATGGCTTTATCTTTGCTTTATTCGTTAGTATCGACTTATTCGAAAAACTAAAGTCAACAGAAAAAAAAACGAAATACTATTTTGGTGATATGATTTATTAATAGAATTTTCTAATAAAATATTAACAAAATCTTATTATTATTATTTATTTTGTAGTGCCAAGTTCATCAAGTTTTACTCCAAGTGATCGAGGTCATGTACGTACATTAAGTGATGGAATACAATTAGATCGTCCAGGAGCACCACCACCTCTTCCGCCACCGGTTGTTGTTGTTGCTTCACCAATTATTCGATCAAAAGATAGAACTTCCATTTCATTACCAGCTACTATTAATAATAATACTGAATATGAAGGAAACATCTCATCAGTAGAAGAAAAATCAATTGAAAGTGATTCATCAACAGATCAAGTAAATCCTCCTCCACCGCCACCACCACCAGTAACTGATGGTGTTAAAGTTGGAAAATTAATTTCGGAATTAAATAATCGAATGGCTGCTGCCAAATTAAATAATGCTCAACCAAATACTATTCGTGCTTCTTCTATTCGAA